>LTAE01000786.1:51364-66596 GCA_001647135.1 Pontederia paniculata
CATTTCAAAGGAAATATGAAGAAAAACCAAGTTTGAATTCGAAAAAAAAATTGAAGTGAATTTTAAGAAAAGAAACAATGTAAACATGTTTGATATTTGATAATAAATTGTATTACTTGACAATAAATATATTTATTTTATTATTTTAGATAAAACGTACTTAAATTACGTATTCTTTTTCTAAATTTGGAGAGAGGACTTATCATTCAAAAGAGCGGTCATAATCGCTTATTATCTCATATTCCAATGTCATATAAACAAAAATAGAACAATAACTTCTCAAGTTGATAGAATCCAAATTTATCAACTAAAGAAAATAAATGTGAGCTTCGTATTCTCAAGATTACTAGTATATATTCTTGGGATATCTCCTTTAATTTATACTTATGAAAAATAATTTATTTTCACGTCTAACCCTAAACTATAAATTTATAAATTATAATTTATAAACTTATCATGATTTGACACTCAGATCCTCCATGATAAATCGATAATTTAATCCTTACTAGAAATTATTAATACAACTAAAAAAATTAATAATTTGAAATATTATGAGTTGTTATTTTGCTATTCATTTTAATACAATTTTCATATATTAAAGAATTAAGGGTATAATTGACTTTTGATAATTATAAAAATAGTTAATAAAATTTTGGATAAAAACTTGACGAAAGAATTTAAGCGTCAAACTGGCATTAGTTTAAAAAGTAAAAATTATAAATTTTTTTATTTAGAATTAGACGTAGAAAAAAGTTATAGATAAAGGAAATAGCCCTATATTAATATTATCCGATTAATTTACTAATCAGTTGGTGATGTAATGAAAATTTTCACAAGTGGAATAAAATCATTCATGTCTTCTTTAGACTTGAATGCTCATTTTCTTTTATTTCTTTTATTTTCTTTTTATCTTGTTATTCATTAACTTCATGATCAGTAAACTCCAATTTCAAATGTGCATATAACAAATTAATGATTTCCACCGTCCTCCAATCAACATATTATGCATTAAATTCCATTTATGCATCTATGGATGTGTATATATCTGATCATGAATGGATTAAACAAGATATAAACAAATAAATAGCATTCATTAATTATCCACACATTAAGTGCGTTCTAATTTCCAATAATACTTGCAATTAGTATAAACGCCATCCATTCTTATCAAGTGTCCAAATATGGCACTACAAATACTTGTTCCATGTCAAGGATCACTCCACAACACCACAAACTTGTTTCTTGTATCCTTTAAGACAAGATGAGGACTTGGTCTCTCTCCTTCCTCCTCCTTGCACTCGCCGCCGTCCTCTTCCGGCTGCACCGCCATGTCGAGGCTGCCGTGGAGGATACGTGCAAGGCTGCGGCGGGCGGCAGCCCCAACATCAAATATGCCTTCTGTGTGGCAGCCTTGAATTCCGATCCGGCGAGCGGCCGAGCCGACAACAAGGGGCTGGCGTGCATCGCCACCGGCCTGTCCGCGGCCAATGCCACCAGAACCAAGGCCATGATCAAGGGCCTGCTCAAGCAGAAGCCGGAGAAAAAGGCCAAGGCATGCTTGGAGACATGCTTGGAGTTGTACACCGACGCCATCCCTACCTTAAAGGACTCACTCCGAGAGCTCCGCTCCGGCCGGTACGAAGAGGCCAAGATGCACCTGAGCTCGGCCGTCGACGCGCCAGTTACGTGCGAGGACACTTTCGACGAAATGGGCGTTGCTTCGCTGCTGTCCAAGGAGGACGGCAACTCTCAGCAGCTGTCCTTCATTGCCTTGGCCATTACCAACATGCTCTGATGAAACAGTGCATGCATGCATGCATTGATCATGCACTGGAATGTGTTCTCTGAAAATTTCCCCAGCATTATTAGTTTAATTTTGCCAATTCCCGAGTTCTGATCTCCATCAATGTGCAGTTTCTGAAATTGGAATTGGGGGAGAAGTTTTGTTCTTTTTTGACGACATTTCTAAAGGAAAGATTCGAGAACAAGTAGATGATCACAGAGAGAAAACGCAGAAAAATAAAGAACACACAAATTTACTCAAGTTCACTCTTTTGAGAGGGCTACATCCTCCAAAGAGATTTCATTATATTATTATTTTTGTTACAATCGTTCAACATCAATTCTGAAATAAGAGCAATATATATATGGGTCCAAAATCCTAACAAATAGTAAATCTCTTAATCTCCATCATACGGGTCAGCTTAAATAAAAGCTCAAATCCGTTTAGGTTTGGGGGCGCTGCCCCCGAACCCCCCCTTTCCGCGCGAAGGGGTTAGATGTCGTTGGGTAACACTCCAGTTCCACTAAGCTCACGTGGGCGTACCCGATGTGAAAAACAAGAGGCCCTGAAGTATTCACCAACTCCAACAATTTCAACTGTTCAAAGCTGAAACATAATGTTTCACATGATCCACGTTAATGAATCACTAACTTCTCAAAGAGTTCATTGGTTATTAGTAATGTTGTCAAAATCGAATCGGACATTAATTCGGAGGAGCCTTCAGGTCAGATTTAACCAATCGAACCCATTAAACCGGACGATCGAAACAAATACTATTAAAAAATATTAAATTATAATATAATATATAATTTAAATAAAAAAATTACAAATAAATGATTAAATATAAAAATATTTTTAAAAGTTATGATTAATTAACATTTTATTTGATACAAAAATTATTAATAAAAATATATATTAAATAATTATTTATTCAAACACGAATATCAATTAAAAATAAAAAATAAAACTAATTTAAAAGACGTTGAATTATAATTTTCTTCATGCACATTTACTTCCAAAGTTCACAAAAACTCTTTCATTTCAACCCAATTGGTTTTTTTTTAACCGGCCTGTTCAATAAAATGATTGGTTCAAGCGATTCAACCCTTATTTTTTCGATTTTTGACCGATTCAACTTATTGTCCAGTTTGCATCGAATCAGGACCGGACTAGGCCCCCCGATTGGCGGTCGAAACGGCCAATCCGATCCGATTCTGACAATATGGGTTATTAGTTTCTGAAACTATATTGCAGAATATTGTACATTTATCCTCATAATCATATATTGTACATTTATCCTCATAATCATATATTGTTGTGCACAGAACATGTCATTGATCCACCAGGATTAACCTTTGAGAAGTTCGGTTCACACAAGAGTAAAAACTAATGAGTACTTAAGTCCCATAAAATTTGAACTCAAGGTGTCATTGCATCATGTCCTTATTTTCAGAGTTTAATTTCTATAATCATCAATTTAGACATAAAAATATTGATTATTTATTTAGTACTAATCCTACACATTATATGCTCGAGTGGATACCCTAATTAGATATTATCATCTCCCCCAGTCAATATTTTCATAATGGGATTGAATGATTAATTAGATCATGATTTTTGCTTTAAGTGAGTTCAACTATATTGAATCGAATTTTATTAGAATAATATTATTTTTAATAATTTTAAATATATAGCAATACTATATAATATATAAAATTTCTCACCAAAAAAATAAACTTTTAATCATAACACTCTAATAATAATAATAATAATAATAATAATAATAATAATAATAATAATAATAATAATAATAATAATAATAATAATAATAATAATAATAATAATAATAATAATAATAATAATAATAATAATAATAATAATAATAATAAATATTATTATTATTATTATTATTATTATTATTATTATTATTATTATTATTATTATATTATTATTATTATTATCATCATCATCATCATCATCATCATCATCATTTATTACTAATTATATATATTAATTTCTTGTGATATAGGTCATTCTAAACTTTTTTTTCTCTTATTTTATTTTACTTTTATTTTCATACCCTTCCTTTTTTATTTCTAACAAAAGGATTTTTTTATCAAATTATATATTATGTTTCAAAAAGCAAATGTTTACTGAAAAAAATATAATGATGATGCAATATTGTTAAGTTTTTTTATTATTTATATAACAAGGTGATTGTTAATGCAAATTTATATATTTTTTAAATAGTTTAGATATTTTATTTTCGTTGGAAAGAAATTAAATTTCTCATAATTTGAGCATAGACAAATCTTGACCTAAAAAAGAGTTGCAACATTTGCCTTGATTTTGCATTATTTCATGATACAAATAGTGAGACATTTTAATATTAAGAGAGGAAACATGCCTATAAGATATATTGGATTTTTCTTTTGAAAATATCATCTCCATTACTTGAGATCCTTAAGCCTTTTGAGATTATTTGGCATTATATTATCACTCAGATTAGCACTTTGACCGCGTTTGAGAGAGCTTTGATGTGCGGCGTTTGGTGAAAAAAATTGAGGCATTTCTATCCAAAATTTCTACAAATATAAACTTATTTTGTTGCTTTCATTGAAAACGAGCTATTTTTCTTATGGCTCAAAGCACTCATTTTTTTTTTCAGAAAGAGGGGATTTCCCAAACACACTTTTTATTTCAAAAAATAAAGTCAAAACTCAATTTGATACAAGATAATTGAATTATTGAAAAATAATTTTAAAAATCAGATTATCACTTTCCTAAGTATGATTGATTACGTTAATCATTTTTTTTGTAATGTCAATATAAGAAAGGTTGACACATTGATAATAAGAAATTACCTAAAAAAATATTTTTTTTCCTTTTGAAAAGAAATAATTATTAGTTTTTCATTTTTTTTCATCCCATATTCTAATCTCAACCCATTTAATTCATAAATATTAATTTATCAAAAATAAATACTCAAATGGATGAGGCACGTTGTGTTTTGGGAAAGTATAGTTTGCTATTAACAGTATATGTATCTCACTTGGACGAATTAGTTGAATCTTACTTTATATTTTATATGTATTTCTATTGTTTTTGCAATAATAATTTAAGAAAAAATTGACTGGTCCTTTTTTATTTTATTTTTTATTAGTTTTAAGAATTTATTATTAACAATATAAATATAAAGATATTTTTATTAGACATTTTTTTATATAAGAACAAGATGAGAATGATCTCCTTATTCTTATTTTGATAGTCAAACACTCCTAAAATAATTTATTCTTCTTAATTTGTAGAATTATCTCGTAACATGTGAAATTAATTGCTCATTTTTGTTTCAAAAGTAAGAATAAAATGTCACTGTCATTCGCAAGAGCATTTTGATTGTTTCTCTCTTTTTTTCTAAAAGAAATTATTTTATTAAATTATTTTTATCTTTATTAATTTATAATCATTTATAATTTAAATATTTAGTGTTTATTAAATTTTATATAAAAGTGGAAGTATAAGAAAATATAATACTACAAATATTTAGTAATAAAATTTTTAAGTGTTAATTCTTTTTTATGTTATCATAATTATTGGATAAGAATATGTTATTAAAAATATAGTGTGAAATACTAATTAGCTAGTATTAGTTAATTGCTATAATATCATAATTATATATTAGTTAATATTTTATTAAAAATAAAAGAAGACTAATTGTAGGTTACATGAAACATATTAATTTATATAATTAAAGTAATTGTAGCAGTAATATTTTTATCATTATTTAAAATTTTTTAACCCAATACTTATAATATATTACAATGATTATTTACTTTCTTTTAATATAATTAACAAAAAATAAATAACATATATAATATTATTTAATAGAATATATAATAAATAATATTAATTTGTTATCTTGTTCTTGTTTCAATCAAACACTATTTAGTTTTAACCATTAGAATACCAATTAATCAGTCAAACAAATCACATAAATATTAAAAAAATATTTCACTTTTGTTAAATTAGAAGTGCTACCAACAATCCTAAAAACTTAAATTTATAGGAAGAACAACATCTTTATATTTATATTCTTAACACTTTTCATCACGTGTGGGTCGCTGACAACTTTTGGTCTAGTCCAAAGCCCAACACGTTGAGGGAGAAAAAAAAATTTAATACAAGTTTTATCGAGGTTTGAACCCAGGACCTCTAACTCTAATATCATGTTAAATTAGAAGTGCTACCAACAATCCTAAAAGTTTAGGCATATAGAAAAAGCAATATTTTTATATTTATATTCTTAACAACTTTTATCTCTTATACAAGAATATTTCACTCTTATTCCTACCGTCTTAATTCTTATACCAAACGGGCCCATTATGAGTTTAAAATTTTATGCACATCTAAATATCCCAATATTGTTAAATTTTAGATTTTTTTAAACATTTACGAGTTTAAAAGTTTTAAGTAAAGAATTTGATTCAAATTAGTTTAGGATCTCATATGACTTAAACTCTTACATTTTATTCATAAATTAATTTTAAAATGTACGCAAAATTTTATAAACTCTTATAGAACTTAGACGTATAACTCTTAAATTTATATGAAAAATATTATAAAATATTAACATTTTCTAACTAATTTATTAATGATTAAGAATGAAGTTACAAATGATATATTTGAATTTTGTTGTAGCGAGTGTATAATTTATTTCCTTAATAAGTTGGAACTATTATTAGGTAGTACTTAGTAATAGTACTTATATTTACTTCAATTTATTTTGTAACATTAATGAAATATATTAATTGTTACGATAATTATGGATTCTAAATAAATACATAAGTTTGTATTTTTTATGTATATTAATTACTTTATAAATTAATTTGTTTAGAACATAAGCTCAATGGATTCATGATACAATTTTAAGAGACAAAAATGAGACTGCTTAAGCTCTCAAATTTAATAAGCTTCAAATATCATAATTTAAAATAGTGTGTAATTTATTTCCTTGTTGGTCCACGTCATGCATTGGAATAGATCAAAATTATCAAGAAGGGTATTAAAAATATAAATGTAAAAGTGTTATTTTTACTATTGACTTAAATTTTTAAAATTATTAATAGCACATTTGATTTGATAATTATCAATAACTTTTCTTTTTTAAGAATGGTATATACTTTGTTCCCACCTACTGTTTGTTCATCCTAGACCCCACACTTGTAGAGTGAGAAAACTCCGAAAGAATTTTATACAATCATTGCAAAAATAAATTGCTTGGCAACTCAAAATCTTAACGAAAATAAATTGCTCTTCTTTTGAATCAACCCCTGTTGATTTTGTATAAATCCACATTTAATAAAAGTTTGGTGATTGCAAAATCCAATAAATTTTAACATCCAAAGATACCCCAAAACGGGAATTTTTTAACTGGCTAGAACAATTATTTTTTTTTCAATATTTTATATTCAAATCAAAACCATTTTTTTCTCCTCGAGATAGATGTCAAGCATCAAAAGAAATTTTCCATCAAAGTATGAAAAATCAACGAAATATACATTTTTCCCTACTCAATACTCTGCATCGTCAAACTTACCTTTATCAGCTCTTTCATTTTTATCAACACATATATTGAGGTAAAAGAAATGAAAATATTAGAATTTTGAGTGAATTAATTTATATGTCAAACAAAGAAATAACTCGTTATTAGTACAATATTCAAGCTCATAATTTAAAGGTATGCAAGTTTGTAATATATAGAAAACTCTTAAGCTACCAGCTCATATGATAGGGAAATCTGATCTCCGAAATTGAGAGACAAGGAGAGCTAGTAATTCCGAGTTCAAACTTTCGCACTAATATATTTTTGAAAGAGATTCTTTATCCTCTCGGATTGAATTAGTCGGGTACTAATAACTCTAAATCACCGATCCATCTAATTCATCCAAAAAACAAAACAAAACTCTTAAATTATAAATACTCAGATTTTCAAAGAGTTGAGTAGATTTTTGTTTGGACTTTTTAAATACAACCTATTTAGATGAAAAAAACTTTTAAAATCACTAGTGTATTTTAATCTTTTGGTAAGAAAAAGGAATATATATATATATATATTATAATGGTGGTTGGACTGGTCAAAATGGGCCTCAAAAGCAGATATAACATGACCACCCACACACCACCTGACTCCCAACAGACATAAATTTAATAAACAAGTGTGACAATGCATGATAAAAAGGGAGTAGAAAGAAGCCTACAATAACCCTGAAGATGTCCCACAAAGGCCACAAACTACAAGCAAAACAGCACTATTTTTAATATTTTTCTGCATGCATCCTTTTGCTTGAGTTCAAGACCTGGTCACTATCCGGGGCAAAAGGATGAGATGCTGCAGTTTCTGCCAAGAAAACATTCTTGGTCAATCTTATGTTAAAAAGACATGCAATGTAGAGACAAGGGTGTCAGAAGGATGCCTCAAATGATCCAAAGTGGCTCACATAAAGGCTAAGCTCTAGAGACATAAACCACACAAAAGAATAAGATAATTCCATTCATCTTCCATTGCACTGCAGACAGTAGCCATAGAAAGAAGTGCCTAGGTGCAGATGAGGGATACAATACAACCTTTGAAGCTTTTTTTTTTTATTTTGCATCTGCAATGGTCATATTTCAGCAAATTCTTTTAGAATCCAACCATTCAAATTAGAAAGCAACTAATAAACTAATCTGTGGTTCCTGTAAAAAGAAGGGTTTCCTTTTTTGTGTAATACTGAATTGAGACTGAGCACACTACTAGAAAAATCTCCCAGAGCTACTTGAACATGAGGACAGCTATGCAAGTGATAAAACAAATATTGACCAAATCAAATGCCCCAGCATGTTTTGAGCCAAAGAATCAATGCTGTAATGTTTTCGAAGTATTCACGAACATAGCTGTACTCAGATGGCAAAAGCATTATTGTGTTCCAGCTCATAGCCACCATGCATCTGTCTTGACTTGATCTGGTTAGCATGTTAACTATATCAAGGGTATCGAGACGTGCATAATGTGCATTATTGAAATGGCCACAAGTAAAAAGAAAAACTCAGGTTTATTCATACTAGTCATAAGAAGAATATAAGGGCAGATATTAATTGCAAATGCCTGGAATCCACAGAAACTTGTGGACAGAAGGATCTAAACAACATCAACAACAACATCATCCGGTTCACACAATTCATGTTTGCCCCACAAGCTCAAACTATATATTTGATTATCTGAACAATATCTACTGAGTTCTTTCTACACAAAATGGATGTAGAAGTCCTATCATATATAAACATTTCAAGAGAAATATCAGCACTACAGGCTCATCAGAAGGACCCTGAAACAACAGATTTCTTTATAATCTTAATGTCACTACAAACACTTGAGGAAAAGCATCAGATACTATAGGATGGAATGAATTGCCTAAAAGCACAATAATTCATATCACAACGAAACATTATATACCTATGATGGAGACTCTCTTAGTACTTAACACTTCCTTTCTTCTTCAGCAGGCTTCCGAACTTGTGCATGAAAGCTTTCTTCTTCTTTTGATTCTTTGTGGGTGAGGTTGACCCATTGTCCCTGCTCCCTGTAAGGTCATGCATGTGGTCAGTACTATCGTCTATCTTTGAATCTAAATCATCATCTATTGATTCTGCCTCGTGATCTCTCTCTGATGCCAAATCCTTGTCCAGGACTTCCAGCTGATCTTCCTCGTTGTGATTCCCATTATTTTCCTCTTTTGGTTTTTGGTTGTCCTTGTAATGATTTTCAAGCTTTTCTAGAGATCCATCAGACTTCAATCGTTCTGCTGACTTTTCATGCCTATTCTTTTCCTGCACCTCCGAGTTCTTCGGCTGGAGGTCATATTCCACTGGAGAGTTTAGATCACCATTTTCTTTGTTTCTCTTGCTGGTAGCCTCTGCAAGCAATGCAGAGAGCTCATTGATTTTCTGTAGGGCAGCTGTTTCCCTGATTCGAAGGTCATCATTCTCTTGTGAGATGCTCTGCAATTCATTCTCCTTATCCAATAGTGTCTCCTTCAGCTGCAAACTTTCAGCTTTTGCTCCTTCTGCTAGTTCATGGGCTGCACTAACCCCAGCCTCAGCCAATCTTAATTTATTTAGCATGTCAACGCCATCTTCTTTTGCGGCCTGTGCTTCTTGCTCCGCCTCTTTGAGTGACTCAACGACCTTTTCCATTTCAACCTTGAGTGAAGCAAGTTCGTCTTCTGACCTTTTTATAGCATTAACAAAATGTAACTCTTTTGTTTCCCACTCGGTGGTGGAGTTGCTGGCATCAGTTTCAAACCTTTCAATAGTTTTCTTAAGGCAAACAATCTCATATCTTGCTTCATCAAGCATAACCTGATACCTCTCTTCGGTGTTTTTGAGAGTTGAATTTATCTGCTCTACCTGTGAACGAGCATCTTCAATTTCAGCTTGTTTGGCTAAAATCCTCTCTTGATGTTCTCTTGATTCACTGGACATCTCTTGCAATGCTGTAGCTAGACCTTCCATTGCTTTCTTAACCCTTTCCGCTTCATCTCGGCTGGTGTTAAGTTCATCAATAAGTTTGTCCTTCTCTTCCAGTAGGATCTGCATGTCTGATGTCATTGTTTCCTTGACCCTTTCCTCTTCCTCCTTCCTAGACTTCAGCTCATCAATGAGTTTGTTCTTCTCCTCCAAAAGGTTTTGTATATCTGATTCCATAGATTTCTTAACTCTTTCTGCTTCCTCTAAGGTAGTATTAAGCTCATTGACGAGTTTGTTCTTCTCCTCCATTAGGTTTTGCATATTTGAATTTGCAACCTTCTCCGCTTCCAATTTTTCCTCCTCCTGTCTCTGAAGCTCAGTTTTTAACAGTTCAATAGTCTTCCCTAAGCTTGCAGCCTCTTGTTGTGCCAGATCAATATGCGTATCTGATTCCTCAAGCTCAGATCTGTATTTAGCCACCTCAATCTCCAAGGATGCAGCCTTCCCTCTAAGGGTAGTGATTTCAGCTTCAGAATCTTGTAAAACGATGCTGCTTTCCTCCAGTCTTTTCATAGTAGCTGCCAGAGTCTCGGACAAAGATTTCTCAGCATGATCAGCCTTCTCAAGGCCAATCTCTAATTCTGCCACCTTCTTTTTCCATTCATCAACTAGTTTGCATGCATCTGATTCAGCCTTTTTTGAAACAGTCACTTCAGTTCGGAGTTGTTCAACCAATGTGGTTGTCTCCGTTAACTTCTCTTCAGTTGCCTTGGCTCTCTCAAGCTCAAGTTTCAAACTCTTTACCTCTGCGTCCAACTTCTTTATCATCTCCGCTGACTCCTTGTTCATATTATCTAACTTGGAGTCGAGCAATGCTTTCAAACGGTTGACTTCACCAGACAATAGCTCCACCTTCTCTCCATTCATTTCAGCAGCCTTCTTTGCCTCATCAGCTTCGGTCAAGGCAGCAATCTTCTCCTTCATGGTACTTGACAGATCAAGTTTTACCTTCTGGAGCTCCTCGGTCACAGAAAGCAATGCAGACACATCAAGATCATGTTGACCTTTCAGGCTTTTCAACTCATTTTGATGTTTCTCATCATTTTTCTTGGAAGCTTCAATACCTGCCTGCTCCAGTTCATCAGCCCGAAATTTCTCAATCTCCAGCTTTTCTTCGGCCTGCTTGGTAGCGGCAATTGCTTCTGCGAGCTTATCATTTGCTTCGCTGGCCGCTCGCTTGGCTTCACCCAGTTCCTGGATTACCTGTCCCTTCTCTTGTTGTATGGCAGCCAATTGCTCTCTTGCCTTCTTCAATTCCTCCTCAACAGCATCCAACTTGGTCTGCAGCTCCGATCCTTTCACGGTCCGTGGCGGTTTCTATGACCAAAACCCAGCGCAGAACAATTATGATTCATCCAGAACAAAATCCACTGATAAGATAAAAACTCAAACACCTGAAATGCAAAAGGGCTCCATCTTACATCAGGAGTGTTGTTGGCTTTGTTCGGAGTGGTCTTGGACTCGGCTGACTTCGGGGACCGTTCGACGACCGGAACCCGTGGTTTTGGCGAAGGTGACGACGCCTTCGTCGCGGCCGGAGAAGGAGATCCGGTCTCGGACCTGGTAGATCCAGTCCTGCTAGTCTTGTTAACCTTGGGGGTCGCCGGAGTGGCCTTGCCGTTGTTGTTCGAAGCGGCGTCATGCAAACCAGATCTGTCACACAGTCGCCATACATGATCAGATCCTCCCTCACATTCCACTAAATGGGGAACAAAAAAGTGGAAATCCACAATGCCACACCACAATCTGAACTAAGATCTACCATTAACAAGCAAGAACAGCTGAAGAGCACAAGGATCAAAACCCTCACCCCGAGCTCCACATCAAAAAGACCAGATCCACCATGACCGACAAAATCTAACATTAGAAATCTCAACAAAGATCGACTGCCATCAAGAACCCTAGACCAAAATCCAACATCAGAAACCTAAAAAGCAACCATGAGCTACTGCACAGCTGCAGCAGCAGCAGCTCCACAGCAGAATTTTAGCAGCAAACAAGAACATAACAGAAAGAGAAAAAAAAAGCAGAATCAAGATCCAGCAGAATTGACATCTTCTAACAGTAAACAATCCAAAAGAAAAAAAAAAACTCAACAAATCATAAAAATCAGATCTTTTTCTTCTTCTTTTCTCTCTGATGAGGGAGATTTTACACATACTTGGCTTTGGAGGCAATCATTGTAGCCCAGTGATGGTGGTCAGGAGGAGGAGGAGGAGCACCAAGAGACCAATGTGGAGGTGTTCTTGGAGGATTTGTGGAGAAATGGAGGAGGAAGAGGAGGTTTGTGGCAGAGTTATTTTTAACAAGCAGAGAGGGAAAAGGGAGCAGTTTTGGGATTTTGTGTGTCTGTGAGTGACATACCACCACCTACTCAGTTTGCCTTCATCATGGCATTGGCATGTATGATGTTGGACCATGACATGCTCCCCCTTTTTATTTAATAAAATAAAGTTTTTTTACTAAATTAAATATAAAAATATAAATAAAAAATCTTATTTTTATTAATTTTCAATATTTACTGATAGTATATTGATCTAATATAATATTACAATTAAAGATTATGAATTCAAATTTCGATAAAATTTGTACTAAAAAATAAATTTTTTTAGTTATTTCGAAAAAAGATTAAGAACTTATTAGCTCATTTTATTAGGATTAGTGAATTAATTAAGATAAAATTTAGAAATATTATTTTTGAGTTCAATATTCATATATATTGTTGGGAAATAAAATAAAAAAGAGAAAAAGAAAAATTAAGATTAACACATAAAAATACACATAAAACTTACGTGGTTCGAAATATATCTCTTATACTCACGATCGTTGTAGAGAATTTTACTATTTTATGTTCAAAACCATCCGGGTATATCATTACTCTTAAAATCATATATATATGATGGAGATAGGACAATCGAAATAAAGAATATTGGATCCGCGATAATAAAAATTTGATGATCAGTCTTGCTATCTCCAATATATGAGTTAGTAAAAGGATTGATATATTTATATTTTTTATTTGATCAACCATATATTATTAGTCCTATACAATGATTGGACTATGTGAAAAAAAATTATAAATAAGGCAATGAAGCATGTTGTTTTGTCTCCAGCAGTAAACAAAGACACTTTGACAGCATGTATTTGCTGGGTAATATAATATAATCATTTGAACTTTATTTATTTTCAATGTGGAACTGGCACAAGCTTTGTTGCAATCTGAAAATTGAACTTGTACATGGTTAGATTAACACTTGTGGAAAGAAAACTTTGCTATAATATTATATTAACATGAGATGTTTGCAAGTCCAGTGTGGGGTCATAATGCAATAAAAGCATGTAGTGGGGACAGAGGGGGAGGAGGCTTGCTATGTGAAAAATCCATTCCAACCACCAGGGCCCATCTTCTTACTTTATATACCTCCACATCCACATCCAAGTACACATTCATCTCCTCTTGGAAAGTGAAAGCTTAAATAACTGGATCCATAATGATTTTAACTTCCTCCTCCCCCTTAGGAATGTATTATTGTTGCTGTTGTTGTTATAATGCAGAGGTATAACTAATAATTATTTACTATTTTACTTACATTGGCTTAAAGTCTTCTTCTCTTCTAAAAATTGATTAAACTTAGGTCTCTATAAATGTTTTTTACATAGTTAATAAGCGGATAACGATTTAATTAACATATAAAAGTATAAATAATGAACAACAATTAATGAATGATAATTAATATTTAAAAATTAAACTAAAGAATTAATAAATTAATGTTTCATAAATTTATCGGTTGGATTAATTTATGATTATAAAATAACATAAATGGACTTGAAACAATTAAAAATTCGATTTTCAAATCTATATGCATTTTTTGCAATGTAACAATAGTATATTTCCAACTATTTTTTTCTATATTCATACATAAAATAAAATAAAATAAAATTATTTTTTGTATTTATGTTCACACTATTTAGTTGAGGTTTTTTCAAAATCTAGGAAGAAGATATTATGACGGAAATATTAAATTTGGAATAAAATTTCGAGCCTCTCTTAAATATTTTTAAAATTAACCTACTATGAGCCTCTAATTAAGCGTTAAGAGTTGATAATAAAATTATTTTATTAAATAATTTATTTAGCAAATTGGCTTAATTATTTTAAAGTTTATTATTTATATTGCTAAATACAACCTATATCAAACTCCGAAATCGTTATTATTTAAAATATTATGATATTTTATGCCTCTTATTTTAAATCGGAAATAGTAAATTTATTGATATTCAGATTTGCAAGGAAAAACAATGATACCTTTCACTCTTTCATTTTATGGATTCAAAGAAGGCGCGCTAATCAAGTTGGGTGGCACACCCGGTAGCAGGGATATATCCCGAGTTGAGAGATCGAAAGTTAACAGCCTCGAGTTCGAGCCCCGGAGTCGTCAATTTGGTCTGAAGAATACTATTTTTGCTCTTCGTCCTCGCTCCGGATTAGTCGGGTGCTAGTAATCCTGGACATCGAAGACCCCGTAGGAATACCAAAAAAAAAGAAGGCGCCATGGAAAGGATTTGCCAAGCTGGATATGAAATTAATATTACAATAGTAAAATGTAAAACAAGTTGGAGGAGCATAAAACTTTGAAATATAATTTCTAGAGGTTAATCAGAATTAAGTTCAGAACAAGTCTATAAAAAAAATCCATGAATCACTCATGAGAACAGATTCCCTGGCATATATAAATAACTGCAGGACAGCATGATGACTGTTTTTGAGCATGTATATATCCAAACTTACAAATGAAGGTAGAATCATTCTTGTGAATGGTGGGGAAAGAGAGATATATAGAGAGAGAGAAAGTGAGAGAGAGAGAGAGAGAGAGAGAGAGAGAG
>LTAE01000787.1:2017-51024 GCA_001647135.1 Pontederia paniculata
GAGAGAGAGAGAGAGAGAGAGAGAGAGAGAGAGAGAGAGAGAGACTGGATACTAGCTGGAAGCTCCGGAACATGAGTTGTCCGAGGAGGAGAGAGTGGCAAATGGGTTTTAGGACTTCTTTGCAAGGCTGAGGAGAAAATAAAATAAAAAACCTAGCCATATGTAGCCGCATTTTTTTCTTATTCTGTATATATATGTTCATATCTTGCAAAAATTGGGTTATTAAGAAACCTTATTTGTTTAATTGGATATCGTTAAAAATTAATTGTTCTAACTGTACTGATCTGGATGGAAGACACCAAAATGTGATGGCCCCTCCCTCTCCATAAGGCCATCATATACGGCACCAGCTGTTTGCCTGCAGGGTCTCTTTCCTACTGTAGTGTTTCTCCAAATCCTTTGGCAACAGCTTTGGGAGCTTGTGGGCATAAAGTATAGCAGAATTGTGCAGGTACGTACCTGGTAATCAACTATGTAATAGTTTATATTTTCAGAGATCGACGGTACGTATAAATTAACAAATTAAGTCCAATTGCATCCATGAATTGTAGGCCACCCTATAAAACCCAAGTGCCTATATTAAGCCATTAATTAGAGACACACAATCACAAACAAAAGAAACTTCCACTCAATGTTTTAGATAAGGGGATGCATGCAATTAGAAGTATGACATCTAGCTAACACTTGCTTGTACATTGCATGCAACTAGTAGTCCTCGAGTGAATAACATAATTAAACATGGGTAAATATGGTATGATCCAGATTGACGTGATTCAAAGTCTCAATCTTAAATTCAGAGGATGGGGCGCGTGCGCACAACGCACACAGACCCAGCACCTCTCAGCCCAAGCAAAGAAGTAGTTTGTTAGTTGTACAGTACAAGTGCCAGCTCCATGTTTCTCCATATGTCCATTTTGGGGTGGGCACCCGAGCACATCTGTTAGTTGTCGACGACACCAACCAATTCTGATGATGCTCGCCGTCATAGGCAGACAGACAGCTGTTGAGGAAAAAAAAATTAAGGCCCTATTTGAATATTTTGTAAAATTTTACATAGATTTAAAATACTATAGTAACTTATTTTTTAAAAAGTAAATTACGTCGATTTATTTTTGGTTGTAAAAGAATTATATAAGGTGTTTGGATATAGTTTAAATGCTGTAAAATTTTAAGTGATAAATTTTAAAAATTAGTGCAAAGATATTTGTCAAAATTATCTTTACTAAACCTTTTAAAAAGTATTACAATATAATAGAATATTATATTATAATATAATAAAACAAATACGTAGTTGTTTGGATGCACTTATAATTTTTCGACCGCTATAAATTTATACAATCTAATTTTCTTTTATATTAATATAAATCGTCTGTGGGTCCCACACATTTGTTTGGAAGCAACCATTCCTTTTTTTTCTCTCCGTCTTGTGCAACGCTGTCGAAAAAAAATTACGTAGATTGAACCTAATAATTTTTCTACGACGTAATTAGGCTAATACATCGTATTTTTATTCGGTCAAAATTTCATCCAAACATATAGTTGTAAATTTTTTCTGTAAAATAAAATAAAACAACGTAATCATTAAATACTGAATTTTTACATTATTCCCAAACACACCCTAAATGAATCCTTTTTGTCCATTTGTCATTGCACGAACATTATATTCCGTGAATACAACCCAACGTGCAGAGACTTGGTTGCATACGGATATGTCTTTCACACATTTTAATTAAGAGTGGTGCTACAGCCTCCTAAAAATCTTCCTAAAAAACCTCCTAACACCTCACAATGGCATGCATTATAATTTGATGAACTTTTTAGGGCAATTTCACTATGTGAGTATTAGGAGAATTATTAGGCACATTTTTTAGAAGGATGTAGATTTATCCTTTAATTAATTAAAAGTGATAAGTTGTTAATTTGTGATCGGTGCATTTGGGCACGGTTAGATATGCAAAAAAAATCCCAAAATCAAATTTGAACTAAGTATTTCATTAATATCTCTTTTACTATTGTTTTATCTTTACTTTATCTAATATTTTATATATTATAAAAGAATTGACATTAAAAATAAAGAGTAAAATTGTCTAACCAATAACTTAAAAATTTAGAAATGATGTAACGCTCCGAAAACGCGTCCCGCCACGCGGACGAATCGATATTTGCCACATGTTCGAAACGGTCTCCGGGACGTTACATGACAATAAACTTGACTTGACCATTGACAATCATGGTCGCAACATGAAAAAATATAAACATAAGACAAAATATAATCGACACAAGATAAAATCAGCACGAGACGTCAAGATCATGACAAATGTACGAATCAGCGGAAGACACATAAACTTGAATAAAAGACAATATAATCCAAGACATGAACTTTAAACATACAACTTGTCCATAAAGGTAACTTGATATGAAGAAAATATAAAACATACATCATTTGCCAAAAGCGATACATAGTCCAAAAAAAAGACGATACATGACATAAATCGACTCTAAGATAAGTCCGACACTTAACCATGTGCTTTGGCCATCATATAAGCATCTTTATCACTTCGTACCTGCAGGATCCAGAAGCAGGGGACTTTCATCACATACTCTCAGATCAATCATATCATCCATATATGCAAGAATATACATGTCACACATATAAACATCATAGATAACATAGAGCATATCATAAGGTTCTTAACCCAAATTTAAAAAGGTCAACATATGAACCTTCATCTTTTCTTTACTTTAGCATCTTAGCCAATTATGCTCAAGAACTTAACTTTAGGTCTATCTTTCATCTTTACTTTCTTTCTTATCTTGCTTATGCATTATCGATATAATGCAACTTGAATTCATCTTATCTTTCCTTTACTTGGCATTATCAATATAATACCTCATATACTTAGCATTATCATCATAATGCATCTTTAGACATAGCCCATTTGGCTTTCAATGCACATAGCCCATTTGGCTTACTTCATCATTCATGTCCCTTTCTTCATCTTTCATCTTTCTTTATCATGTGACAACTTAGAAGTTAACTTTTAATTTCTCATGAGCCGTCCTCAAATCACATGTCCATTTACTTATCTTGTTTGATTAAGGGTCTTAGGCACACCAACTTGTTTAGGTTGATTAAACCAAGGATGCACTCTGCACCCCTCATGGTGCTCCACCCTTGGGCAAGAGAGACTCATACACCGACTAAGGTGAAGTGACAATAATCCCTCATGGGAGACTCATACACTGGCTAGGGTGAAGTGACAATAATCTCCCAAGAAGCTCGCACACCATCTTTGGTGTCGAGTTCACCTTCTCATCTTATCTTTTAGGTGTGATTAGACTTGTCTTAATCCATTTTTTAATTACAATACATCAAGTAACATCACAATCACTCATGTTCTATTTTTTAAGCCCTAATTACGGCTGAGCATGCATATCGTGTTTAGGTGTACACAATACATCAATCATAACATAACTTTGCATCTAAGTATTGGCTTGCACCCTAACATTCATGTGCATGATAATACTTGACTTTAAGATAAATTAAGGTTTTTGGGATCATATAAAACGATAAATGCATATGTCATACTTAAATTATTGACCATATTCCAAAACTGTCAATTGTTCGAACATCGGATAAACATAACATATTTTTTGGAAATCCTGAAAACTATTGGTCCGGTCGACAAAAAATCCTGCCGAAAGCTCCGTAGGGTTTGAATAAGAGAATTGGTCGAACGAAACTCAAAACCGATCGACCAAAAATCTCGTCGAACACCCTCTCCCTACTTCTCTCGATTCCGATCGACCGAATCTGGCCCCAATCGATTGAAAGTCCTATTTTGAGTCTTATTTTGACATAATTTCCTTCAAATACATCTCTAAGTTATATTGGGTCCTTTCTTCTAATTTTTCATGTGAGTTAGAACATAAACAAAACATAAGATAGCAGACAACATCATACATTATTCAACTTGAATTTCATATCTACCCTAGTTCATACATGCATTTTTCCAAACATATAACATGCATCATTTGGTTTATTATCCTATGGCATGAAGTCTAAGTTTCATCCTAAATTCTTCCTCCTTCTCATGCACAATTGATTTTAATTGGACATCAAACATATTAGAAGGAGAGGATCCCCATTTACATACCTCTTGACCAAGTTTTTGCCCTAATTTGAAATCCTTCTTGCTCTTTTTCTTCTCCTTCCTTCTAGACTTGATGTTGCTCCTTCTTCACCTTGCCTTTGCACCAAATCGTCCTCTCCCTCTTCTTCCCTTGTTGCTGAAACTTTCCCCCAAAAGAGATGGACTGAGTTTCCAAAGTTGGAAATAGATCAAATGAGAGAGAGAGAGAGAGAGAGAGAGAACCAGGTTTTTGGGCTTTTATATGGCTGCTTTGGTGGAGGCTAGTGGAATTTGGGGTCCAATAGAGTGTTGCCACATGGACAGAGCCTTTTTTATTTTTTTATGAAGTCTTACATTATAACCCCCTTAAAAAGAAATTCGTCCTCGAATTTGCTCGAGTCTTAGAACTTACTAAATAGGTATGAAAATTGCTCTTGCATTTCTTCTTCAATCTCCCATGTTGCTTCTTGTCCTTGGTGGTGTGTCTATGCAACTTTCACCATTGGCACCATCTTGTTGAGAAGTCGATGTTCACGATACTCTAATATCTCAACTGGGTATTATTCATATGATAAGTCTTCTTTAAGATTTGGTTCTTCAATTGCCAACACATGTGACTCATCATAATGATACTTTCTTAGCATCGACACATGAAAAACATTGTGTATCCTCGAGTATGAGGGTCGTTGCGCCAGTCTATAAGCCACATCACCTACTCGCCCCAATATCTCGAATGGTTCGACATATCTTGGGCTTAATTTTCCCTTTCTACTAAAGCACATAACCCCCTTAGAGGATGAAGCCTTTAGTAGAACATAATCACCAACCTCAAAATTGAGCTCTCTCCTTCTGTTGTCGGCATAGCTCTTTTGTCGACCTTGGGTTGCTTTCATTCTTTCTTTAATCATGTCCACCTTTTCTGCATACTTTCCCACAAGTTTAGGCCCAATTAATTTTTTGTCGCCTACTTCGCTCCAACATGTGGCTGATCTACAAGGTCTTCCATATAAAGATTCAAATGGAGCCATTTCGATACTTGAATGGTAACTGTTATTGTAGGCAAATTTCACCAATGGCAAATAGTCATCCCAACTTCCCTGCCAATCAAGTGCACATGCTCTTAGCATATCTTTCAAGGTTTGAATGGTTCTTTCGCTTTGGTCGTCACCTTGCAGATGAAAGGTCGTACTATAGTTGAGTCTTATTCCAAATTCCTCTTGAAACCCTTGCCAAAACCTCCCAGTGAACCTCAGATCTTTATCCAACACAATAGAAATTGGAATGCCATGTAATCGGATAATTTCTCTAACATACAACCTCATTAAGGTTTCGATTGGTTGCTTTTCTCTTATTGGCAAAACGTGTGCTGATTTAGTCAACCAATCAACGATGACCCATATCGCGTCATGTTTGTCCCTCGTTCTTGGAAGTCCCGTGAAGAAATCTATTGTCACGTGCTCCCACTTTCATTCCGTCAATTCCAAAGGTTGGAGCAATCCAGGTGGTCTTTGATGTTCAATTTTGACTTGTTGACACACCAAGCATCTTGACACGTATTTTGCAATTTTCTTCTTCACATTCTTCCACCAAAAGGTTCTTTGCAAATCTTTGTACATCTTCGTGCTCCCGGGATGAATTGCAAATTCTGACTTGTGACATTCATCTAAGATTTCCCGACAAAGCTCTTTATCATTTGGGACCCATAATCGATTTTGAAATCGTATGGAACCATCACCTCCATAATTGAATTCAGTTTGCTCCTTATTGCACAAAGATATCATATAATCATATTCTACATCCCTTCTTTGTGCCAAAATGATCCTATTGATCAAGTCCAATTGTATTCCATATTGAGTCATCAATAATGCTCTTGGACCAATGAGATTTGGTCTCCATTGAATGATATCTTCCAAAAGATTCCACATATGAATCCTTAAGCATGTCATTGAGCCTTCCCACTTACGACTTAATACATCGGGAAATGAATTTGCTTTTCCCGGATGATACTCAATGACGAACTCATAATCCTTCAGAAATCCTAACCACCTCCTCTGTCTCATATTTAAATCTCTTTGAGAGAATATATACTTCAAGCTTTTGTGGTTGGTTCAAACACTTCACCATAAAGGTAGTGACGCCATATCTTTAATGCAAACACTACCGCGGCTAATTCCAAATCATGGGTAGGACAATTCTTCTCATGCTTTTTCAACTGTATTGAGGCATATGCAACCACCCCTTCCATGTTGCATTAACACACATTCTAACCCCGTGCCGCATGCATCACTGTAAATGGTATATCCTTCACTTCCCAATGGAATTAACAATATTGGTGTTGTTATGAGCCTTCGCTTTAATTGTTGAAAACAATCTTCACATATTTGTGTCCATATGAACTTTTCATTATTTCTTGTTAATTTTGTCATCGGAGCTGCAATCTTGGAAAAATCTTGTATAAACCTCATGTAGTATCCCGCCAATCCTAGGAAGCTCCTTACTTCCTAACCGTCTTTGGTCTTTCCCAATTCACAACCGCTTCAACCTTGGTGGGATCAACTGGAATTTCTTCTTTGGATAATATGTGTCCAAGGAACATAATCTCATCTAGTCAAAACTCGCACTTTGAGAATTTGGCATAAAGCTTGTGTTGCCTCAGAGTCTCCAACACCATCCATAAGTGTTGTCTATGTTCTTCTGGACTTGATGAGTAAATCAAAATATCGTCTATGAAGACGATCACAAACTGGTCTAAGTATGTTCTAAATACCCTATTCATTAGATCCATAAATGCTGCTGGAGCATTTGTTAGTTCGAAAGACATGACTACTAACTCATAATGGTCATACCTTGATCGAAATGTCATCTTCGGTATATCGCCTTCTGCTATCCTTAATTGATGGTAGCCGCTTCGTAAATCGATCTTTGAGAACACCGATGCCGTTGATAGTTGGTCAAATAAATCGTCGATACGTGACAACGGGTACTTGTTCTTGATGATCACCTTGTTCAATATTCTATAATCTATACATAGCCTAAGTGACCAATCTTTCTTCTTTACAAATAGTACATGTGCCCCCCATGGTGACACACTTGGCCGAATGAACCCTTTGTCCAACAACTCTTGCAACTGTGTCTTCAATTCATTCATTTTCGTTGGCGCCATTCTATACGGGGACTTTGTGATTGGAGTTGTTCCCGGTACCAAATTGATATGGAATTCTACTTCTCTTTTCGGTGGTAGACCGAAAAGGTTTCGGGAAATACATCGGGAAAGTTACACACTATACACTCCAATTCCTGATATTGTGCTTTACTTGTCATTACACTTGCCAAGAATCCCCGACATCGCTTCTTCATCATTTTGTTAGCCTTTATCGTCGAGATGATCATCTTCTTGTCACTGGATGGAACTCCTCGAATGACAATTTGATATTCTTCCTTTGTGTGTACGATAACTTTCTTCTCCCGACATTGAACAATAGCGTCATGGGTGGATAGTCAATACATTCCTAAAATCACATCATAGTCTACCATAGGTAGTACTACCAAATCCGCCTCAAGGTTGATGCCCTCAACCTGCACGGGTACATTAGGAATGTATCTTCTAGTTGATGCATCTCCTATGGGCGTTAGAATCTCTAATTCGCATTGAAACCTTTATATTTTGACCCTTAGCATTCTTAGAAAATCATATGAAATAAAAGAATGTGTTGCACCCGAGTCAAATAGTACATGCTCATTAGCATGATGGTCAGCTATTAAAATTGTACCTTGTATCACTTCATTCGAGATTCCCTTTCCTTTGTCGCGATATACATCTCTCTTCTCGGGACAATCCCTGACATAGTGTCCTTGTTTTCCGCATTGGAGACATGCTCCACTCTTCATGCAACATTCTCCCATATGATAGCGCCTACAATGTGGGCATATTGGGTTGTTCCCACTTCCTTTCTTGGATTCGTCCTTCTTTGGTGGCCTAAATAATTTCTTCATCCATTTGCCTTTGCCATGGTCTTTGGACTTTTGCGGCTCTTTACCCTTCATGTCCCGCCTTTGGTTCTCATACGCCCTTTCAATAATAGAGGCTCGTTCAATAGCTTCCTCCAAGGTGCTCGCATTTCCACATAAGACCTTCATCTTCAATTGGGGATTCAAGCCTTCGATGAACTTGTTGGCCCTTGCTCTTTCCGTCTTCTCGAGTGGGCTATACTTTTCAAGACATAAGTATTGATTGATATACTCCTCTAATGTCAAGCTTCCTTGTTCAAATTTCAGAAATTCCATTTGTTTTTTCTCCTTGACATGTTGAGGAAACTAGTGATCTTCAAATGCCTTCGTGAACTCTTCCCATGAAACTTTATCCTTTTCATTAAACTTAGTCCGCATCATGGAGTCCCACCAATACTTAGCTTGATCCGTCATTTGATGGGTTGCAAAGTTCACCTTGTGCCTCTCCGAGCAATGGATCACTTGAAATTGGCCATTCATAGTCCTTAGCCAGGATTCGACCTTGTCGGGGTCCCTTTCCCGAACGAATATTGGAGGGTGGGTTCTCATAAACTTTTCAAACATACTTGACCCGCTTGACCTCCGGTCCATAGCCTTAGCTAACATTGAGATTGCATTCTTGAAGTAGCCTTCCTCATGACAACTTGACCTTTCTCGTTCAAGTCTCCTATTGCTAGATCCTTCCCTTTCATATCTTCTATGGTCTTACCCTTCATGGTCGCCTTCATGACTTCTTTCATGGTGACCAATTTTTTTCTGAAAATACTACATGAATAATTCATTAAAAGGTTAGCCTTTACATATACATATGATCCTGTGTAAATGCATTCTTGATGGTTGCTCACGATGCCGTGCAAATGGACTTTGAACTGCTTAGAGACTTAGAACTTTGACCTTTAGGATGGCATAGACATAGACACATGCCTTAATCATCTAAGGAATTCAGACTTTTAGAGCCAAATCTTAGGCTCTGATACCAAAATGTAAAGATCGAAAACACACCCTACCACGTGTTCGGAACGGTTTCCGAGACGCTACGGGACAATAAACTTGACTTGACCATTGACAATCATAGTCACAACATGAAGAAATATGAACATAAGACGAGAATATAATCGACACAAGATAAAATCAGCACGAGACGTCAAGATCATGACAAATGTACGAATCAGCGGAAGACACATAAACTTAATTAAAAGACAAAATAATTTAAGACATGAACTTTAAACATACAACTTGCCCATAAAGGTCACTTGATATGAAGAAAACATAAAACATACATCATTTGCCAAAAGGCGATACATAGTCCAAAAGAAAGA
This sequence comes from Pontederia paniculata, assembly GCA_001647135.1. NCBI lineage: Eukaryota > Viridiplantae > Streptophyta > Magnoliopsida > Commelinales > Pontederiaceae > Pontederia > Pontederia paniculata. The sequence continues at coordinate 11,478 of LTAE01000787.1, forward strand.
CGACACATGACATAACTCGACTCTAAGACAAGTCCGACACTTAACCATGTGCTTTGGCCATCATCATATAAGCACCTTTATCACTTCGTACCTACAGGATCCAGAAGCAGGGGACTTTCATTCCATTAGAGTATGTAGAGATCGAAGAATAGATGAATCATATCATCCATATATGCAAGAATCTACATGTCATACATATAAACATCATAGATAACATAGAGCATATCATAGGATTCTTAACCCAAATTTAAGGTCAACATATGACCCTTAATCTTTTCTTTACTTTAGCATCTTAGCCAATTATGCTCAAGGACTTAACTTTAAGTTTATCTTTCATCTTTACATTCTTTCTTATCTTGCTTATGCATTATCGATATAATGCAACTCAAATTCATCTTATCTTTCCTTTACTTGGTATTATCGATATAATACCTCATATACTTAACATTATCATCATAATGCATCTTTAGACATGAATATCATACTTTGCATTGACTTTCAATGCACATAGCCCATTTGGCTTACTTCATCATTCATTTCCCTTTCTTCATCTTTCATCTTTCTTATCATGTGACAACTTAGAAGTTAACTTTTAACTTCTCATGAGTCGTCCTCAAGTCACATGTCCATTTACTTATCTTGTTTGATTAAGGGTCACACCAACTTGTTTAGGTTGATCATACCAAGGATGCACTCTGCATCCCTCATGGTGCCCCACCTTTGGGCAAGGGAGACTCATACACCGGCTAAGGTGAAGCGACAATAATCCCCCATGGGAGACTCATACACCGGCTAGGGTGAAGCGACAATAATCTTTCGAAAAGCTCGTACACCATCTTCGGTGCCGAGATCACCTTCTCATCTTATCTTTTAGGTGTGCTTAGACTTGTCTTAATCCATTTTAATTACAATACATCAAGCAACATCATAATCACTCATGTTTCATCTTTTAAGCCCTAATTACGGCTGAACATGCATATCGTGTCTAGGTGTACACAATACATCAATTATAACATAACTTTGCATCTAAGTATTGGCTTGCACCCTAACATTCAAGTGCATGATAATACTTGACTTTAAGATAAATTAAGGTTTTTGGGATCATATAAAACGATAAATGCATAGATCATACTTAAGATATTGACCATATTCACGTACGTGTGTGAAAAGCCCCAAAACGGTCAATTGTTCGAACATCAGATAAACAAAATACAATTTTTAGGAATCCTGAACATTATTGGTCCGGTCGATCGAAACTACTTTTGGTCGACCGAAAATCCTGTCGAAAGCTCCGTAGTGTTTGAATTAAAGAATTGGTCGACCGAAACCCAAAATTGATCGATCGAAAATCCTGTCGAACACCCTCTCTATTCTCTCGATTCCGGTTGATCGAATCTGGCCCCGATTGACTGAAAGTCCTATTTTGAGTCTTATTTTGACATAATTTTCTCCAAATACATTTCTAAGTTATAATGGGTCCTTTCTTCTAGTTTTTCATGTGAATTAGAACATAAACATATCATAACATAGCAGACAACCTCAAACATCATTCAACTTGAATTTCATATCTACCGTAGTTCATACATGCATTTATCCAAACATATAACATGCATCATTTGGTTTATTGTCCTATAGCATGAAGTCTAAGTTTCATCCTAAATTCTTCCTCCTCATGCACAATTGATCTCAATTGGACATCAAACATATTAGTAGGAGAGGATCATCATTTACATACTTCTTAACCAAGTTTTTGCCCTAATTTAAAATCTTTCTTGTTCTTCTTCTTCTCCTTCTTCTAGACTTGATGTTGCTCCTTCTTCACCTTGCCCTTGCACCAAATCCTTCTCTCCCTCTTTTTCCCTTGTCGCTGAAACTTTCCCCCAAAGGAAATGGACTGAGTTTTCAAAGTTGAAAATAGAATAAATGAGAGGAAAGAGACAGAACCAATTTTTTGGGCTTTTATATGGCTGCATTGGTGGGAGGCTGGTGGAATTTGGGGTCCAATAGAGTGTTGCCACATGGATAAAGCCTTTTTTAATTTTTCTGAAGTCTTACAAATGGGGTTGAACTAAAGCTTTAAATATTTAGCGTAGCACTCATTTAATGTTGTGCACCTATAGCACAATAGAATTTTGAAGCAAAAACAATTTATTATAGTTAATTTGTATCCATATTATTGTTACACTCTTTATTATCACCAATATACGAGATGAGGACCGCCACCTTGGCTTAATTACCATTTCGTAAGAAGAAAATGGTGTTTGCAATCCAAACTCAAAAGGAACCCACAAATTCTTAGGCGATCACAAATTCTTGAGCATTTTGCTGTAAAACTTTTACATGCACAACAAGATTTTGGTTAAAAGGATAAAGAAAACTTTATGCTATGTTTGAAAAAAAAATATAAAAGTTCAAGGTAGTTTTTTTTATAGAATTTACAAGAGAAAAGGAGAAATATGCATCTGAAAGGGAAAATCCAAGCAGGGAAAGGAGAAGAAAAACATTTATTGTAGGAGGCGTCTAGGGAACCTATTTCAAATGGAAGCGGGCCGAGATGATAGACTCAAGTATAAGGCCCAGCTTAGCCCATCATTGGCTTCAGACTTAAATCATATTTAGTCGGAACAAATGGCATTATTTTCCGTCAATGTTTCTTCTGATCATTGGATGTACTTAGTCTGCACATTAGAAAACGACCATAATTATGGGAGATTAAATAGTAGAAAGACAAATGGATGAACATAAGACCAGTTAACTCGGATTAGAAGTATGCACATCGAAATATTGAGCCTGAAGAAAGGAATTAATATTTTTTTTTAGGGAAATAAAGGAATTAATATTGAAAAACGTAGATATAACAAACGCCTTGATGCACTTTCCTGCTTGAATGAAGTCTCATGTGTAATCAAGGTATTGTTATAAACGAGGCAAAGATTACAAAAGGAAAAAAAGGAATAAAAGGCAATAAAATTCCCAACTATCTCTATCTACATAAAATCTAAACCCTTTATGATCAGAACTAAAACTTTCAACTGTTCCATTGAGAGGTGACTAGTATAATTAAAGGTAAATTTGAGAAGCCAAGTGACGGAAAAATTCCCTTCGTTGAACTGATGGATAGTTAGCAATCTTAGCTCTGGAGTGTTGGCATATAAATTGTGGTGTGTTAGAATATACTCAGTATGCGAGATCAAGTTGACAGAATATAATTCCAGCCGCCACAGCACGGCACATCTTTTGAGACATAATTCAGGGAACAACAATAAGTTCTATAGAAAATAAATATCAGCAGAATTAAAGATCTAAGATCACTAGAGGATTTTAAGATGAAACTCATACGAACAGGCATAACTTGAAGGAACTGGCTTTAGAGTGAATTACTGAGCCTAATGAGAAAATCACTTCGATATTTGCATCAATGAAAATGGAAGGGTACTGTAACACCACAATAACAGAGCAAATTACCTAAGGAAATGTTTTGTGCACTGAACATACTGATAAGAATCAAATGCTAGCTAATGAAGATTTACTGACAAAAAGGACTAAAAAATCAATTGCAACCTGCATCATGACCCCTCCACCCACCCAGAAGCAATAACAAGAACAAATCAGACTAGAAGAACAAAGTTTGTCTTATTGTGCAAATATGCACAATGAATAATTCCTATGTTATCGTTCCCCATGGATTATTAAGTCAGAAGACTACTTTCCTACTGAACCAGATGGAAAAGAGAGAAATATTACCTGAATGATGGTGTGCCCAAAAACTTATTGGCATTTATACCCAACATCACAGATCCCCACTATGGTACTGGAGCATTTACAAAAAGAAGACAATTATTAGGCATGTCAAAGGGCTACCGGCATTGACAATAATGGAACTTGATAATTCAACAACAACAAAGTCATAGCCGTTACCAAGGCAAAAAACCATGAGCAACTTTCAAATTAAACAAGGATATTATAGGTTATGGCCATACAATTAGCTTGTACATAGGACTAACATTGCCATCTCAGGCATTGTATGGAGGATCAGTGACGTGGACACTCTACCCCAGCCCTTGAGTTCATTGTATATAGCAGATTAGTTTGTTTGACCTTCTTCACATGTTAAGTTAGGAAATCTCTAACGGCCAGTTTGAACATCAGACTGATCAGAGCATACTGAATTGGTTTTTACTGTGTTCATCTTGATTGACTCGAAAATATTACAGGTGCTTTATACATAAAAGAACATGTAAACCACATTATGGGAAAATATTTGTGCGCCTTTATTCACTGCAATATTTATTGAGAATGTATTCAGTGCACTCTTATCCAAGCACATAACCAATGTGTACATTTCGACAAATTATTCGGTTGGGTTAGATTGTATTGAAACAGTTGACCTTCTGAATCAGCTTACTTATGATTCTGTTAAACCTAAAATACTTGTGTGTCACTGTATGCACTGTCTAATACAGCCGATTCTTGATGATATCAACTTACTGTCAACAATGTTTATCTCAATAGATTCTGGAGGTGATTCCAAGCTTGCATTATAATTGATAAAAGTTCAAGTCCAACAGGAAGTGTTATCAATTTAAATAGTGAGAAAGGATATCAAATCCTTCCTTTTCATGATATATTGCTACTCCATTGCTTTTCAATATTATTTTCGATAGACAGGTTAAGCAAATAATAATAAGGTAAAAGTGATTTCAAATTTCTAATTATTCAAGAAATGATTATTCATTTAGTCAAGTTGAACTTTAGGCAGAAAAGGATGATGGATTGATCTTTCATGATGACTAATTTCACATAAATTCCTATAACTGATACCTAGACTTGTGCCTCATTTCATCGAGTACTCACTAGAATACCTTTTTGGTTACCACTACCATGAACTTCTGATTGTAATGACCAAGTGAAACAATTGCAGATCTGTGGAAAGCAGGTCTTAAAGATGGACAATCGTTTTTAGCCTCCGAAAGCTTGAGCTAAATGCTAACTGACTGCATTTTGATATTTAATCCTTTTTTAGTTCACTCTTTTACATTCATTAGTATCTACAATAATTTTTCTCACTTCTATGCTACTATGAATGGGTCCTTGAGACAAATACTGTTAACACGAAAAAGAAAAGAATAATTCTTTATTTTATCTTCATTTCATTACTTATTCTTGTGAAAATTGGTATATCTCAGCAACTTTCCAAAAGAATTGAATAACTAGATATGTTTGACCTGCATAAAAATAATACTTTCCTTGTTCACTAAGATCCACAGCCCAGGCTTTTCCTATGATCAACTTTAATTGAATAAGAAGGTAGCTAGGGGATGGGAAATATGTTTATATAGCAAACTTCAAAACATCTTTGGCTAATATTAATTTAAGCTTTCCCTTAAAATTATTATTTTACTTTTTTGTGGGAATTTTTTTTATTTGACAAGATCTTAAGAGAAACGGATGCTCGATGAGATCTAAGTCTAATTCATTACTTCTGGTTCAATGAAAGTCGTTTTACTAGCCAAAAAACAACTGGGAAAAAGCTTTTGGAAAAGCTAGAACCAACCCACTTAAGAAGAACCACTTGGGTGCTTGATTTCATGCCACATGTCCATAGCCCTGCCATATTTTCTATTATGGATGAATAGTGTGACAAATACTCTGCTACAACTACTGTGGGTTCCACTCCCAATTTATAGCAAATCAGTTACATTTATTTTTTTTTTTGAAGGCAGTCGAGTTTTATTCATAATTTCATACAATAGAAGTAGAACAAGAAGGCATCTTACTATAACACACTCAAAGATGGATAGCGACAGGAACTGTAAAATCTTTTGGTAAACAAGGCATCAAAGAAACACTACCTGAGGATGAGAATAATCCATGGGCTGCATAAGAGATCCTTGGTGAGGGACCTAATGACATTCATTCCAAATTTATAAGGGCTATTAAAGAAAGCGACCAAACCCCTCAACATGCCATGTGAAAAGAACTAAATTAGGCAGGAGATACCTGGTATTCCCCATGTGTGCTTGTGCCCGATTGGCTTCCGACTGCATCTCTCCTGACAACCCCCTCTCCACCCTTCGCAGCAAACTTACTGTCACCCTGTTACACACCGCCATACAACACAAACCATCATTAGTGCACTCGAAAGTTCTTGAATGCAACCAACATATAACGAATTCACATAAATCATGAAATCGATTAGCAATATCGAATTACCTCAATCTGCGAACACAACGTCGTTGGAATTGAAGTGAAAGCGAAACGGAAAAAGAGAATATTAGATCGTCAATTTTTGCTTTAAAAATGATTACAGAATGCGAGATTAAAACGAGACGCGAGTGATCGAGTTACCTCTCTATACTTCTGCAGGTACAGCTTAAGAGGCTCGATGTACTCCTCAAACCCTAAGGTGGCCATCGCCCACAGCAGGTCGTCCCCGTTGATCGTCTTCCTCTTCTCCTTCTGGCACTTGTCGCTCGCCCTAATCGCACCACCAACACGACCGATCAAACCCTCCGATCGATTGAACAACGACAAGAGGAGAACGAAAACGATAGATCAAAGAAGGGGGATTCATGGATTTACTCACTCGCTGGTGACGAAGCTGATGAACTCGGACACGCACTCCTGCATCGTCTCCTTGGCGTCCTTCGCGATCTTGGCGTTCGCCGGGAGCGCCTTCTTCATGATCCGGCTGATGTTGGCGATCGGCAGGAAGCGATCCTGCTCCCGGACGCCGCTCCCGCTGCCGCCGTCCCCGCCGGACCGCGGGCTCTGGTCTCCGCCGGGGCTCCCCGGATGTGCGTCCGCCATCCTCGCCGGAACCCTGGATCCATGACGACGAATAAAACGAAACCCCCTCACAGAGCAAGGCGACGAGGGCCGCGAAGGCGTTCGTTAATAATTTACCTCTTTTTTTTATTGGCTTCGGTGTTCGTTCGCCCGGGAGGAGAGAGACAGAGACGATGGAGATCGTGTGGATTCCTTTTTTTTCTTGCTTTATTTTTTTTTCTTGGCTCTTTTTTTTTCTGCTCTCATATTGGTGGTTGATTCTGGAAGGGGGGAGGAGGAGGAAACGATGGAGATGAGAGATTTGAGAGAGAAGTCGCCGATCTCCGCCGTCCGTTACGCCTCCTTCCGGATCTTGGCAGCAGCTATTTATTTATAGGAGGTGATCTCTTCCCCGGTTCCAGCGTTGCTGGGGCGCGGGGCCCATTTTTTTGGTACATGATTGACCGCATTTAATAAATATTTTTTTCCAACGTTAAAAAGGGATTTTTAGTTTTATAATAATAATAATAATAATAATAATAATAAATAGCAAAATAGTCAGAAGAATTATTGTTGTGAAAATAAAAATATAATAATAAAAAATAAGAAAACATATCTTTATTTTATATTTGTTTGAAGGAAAGAAGCAGGGGGCATTTCCTCATTGAACTACACCCAAACTCAAGAGAGTCGGATCATTCATTTTATTTTATTATATAAATTTCAAATATTGAATGATCGGTGTTTTGGATTGCACCTAGTCCGAGATAGTTCGGCTTGAAAAAGATTGCACCATCGTGTGACTTTAACTAGATTTATTTATACATAACAATACGAGCACAAGCAAGCAATATGTCTTCTTCCTCGCTCCTTTCCCCCTCCCCGGACGAAGACCCACCACCACTAGCTAATGAGTCAGACTTCATGGCCCCCTCCTCCAAGAAAGCCCGCGGCAAGGATCCCGTCGGAAACCCCTGGAACAGGAGGAAAGCTTTTGCTGAAGTACTCAAGGAAGGCACCCCCCAAGCCACGTCTCCAATGGAAGTTCTGCCATCGCCGGAGCAACCAGAAGATGAAGAAGAGATTGTTCCCCTGGAGGATTTTGTCGACGCATCTGACCGAAAATGCTTGAAGATCACTGTTGAAGACTTTGAAGTGGAAAGTTTCGCCCGGGAATGGCAGTCAGCCCTCATTGTCAAACTGCTTGGTCGTCTCATTAGCCCCGGCATGCTGAAGGATCGTTTATCTCGCGTATGGTGCAAAAAAGGTCAGATATCCCTAGTCGACCTTCCAAATAATTTCTTTGTGGTTAGATTCGAAGCTTCAGAAGACCGCGACTGGGCACTCACTGGCGGCCCTTGGACTATCCTCGGGCATTATCTCTCAGGACCCCCAACTTTCGGCCATGGGAAGCGAGCATCACCAGAGCTGTTGTTTGGGCGAGGATACTGGAACTCCCCATTGAGCTGCATAACCCCACGGTCCTGCGACGATTGGGTACGGGCTTGGAAAAATCATTAAGGTTGACGCAAATGCCGGCACACGAGGAAACTTTGCACGCCTTTGCATCGAACTGAATCTCAATGATGCTTTAACCCCTGAAGTGGAGATCAGAGGCTGCCGCTACACAATCGAATATGAGGGTCTGGGCATTGTTTGTTTCCAATGTGGATGGCTTGGCCATCGTAAGGAGAACTGCCCAGGCCAGCAACCACAGCAACCAAGTACAACTGGCGCCGGAGAAGACGATCCACCCAACCCCAGCAGCTACCTCGCCCTCAGAAAGGCCCAACGACAGAGGAGCCATACGGACCATGGCTCCTCGTACAGCGCAAGCGGCGCCCAGTACATAACCAAGCAGTCTCTCCCTTGGAACCAGCGCCCAACAGCATAAAGGCTAAGGAGGTACGTCCCATCAATTTAAAGCAACCTAACCGTAATGCTCGAGGCGCAGACTCAGCAGGGAAGCAAAACGACCAACCAGATGGAGTTTCCGGAATCACCCATGGGAAACAACTCAACCGTCAGTTGTCCATCAACATTGTTGACAACACTGCAGGTACCCATCATGTGCAACCGGGGCACTCGGCCCAACGTCATCATGACCAGCAGCTCTCTAAAAACACCACCAGTTGTGACTCATCCAAGCCACAGAACTCGAACCCCCCACAGGTCCAATCCAGGCCACCAGTAACCTCGGACGTCTCTTTAACCAACTCGCCAGTTATCCATCAAGGTGGTAACTCTAGACCCACCAAGCCCACACACGTGTCATTGCAAGATCCTAACTACCACGGGATCAACATGCACGTCCAGAAAGGCTCAAACCCAGGATTCACTCCCGCAACCAGCCATGAATGCATGGAAAAAGACAAAGCCGAAGACATGTTGACAGAATCATCACCGATGGAAATTGCAAAGCCATGTAGCTACCCCCCACGGGAGGGATGCTTCACAACTGATTAGGAGTACCCCTACTGTCATCATCGCCCTCATTTATTAATGTCATTAAGAATCTTCTGTTGGAATTGTAGGGGAGCAGGAAAACCCTCTTTCACCCAAACAATAAGAGAGTTTGTTAGGAAGGAACAACCAGACATCATTGTCATCCTGGAGCCACGTATTAGGGAGCAAGAGCTGATGTCGTATGTCGCAAAATCGGAAACTTTAGATTCGAAAGGATTGAGGCTCGAGGTTTCTCTTGCGGGATTTGGATTTTTTGGAGGGAGCATTCGGTGACCCTCACAATAATCTGTAAGTATGAACAAGCACTGCACTGCAGCATAAAGGCACAAGGCAATCCATGGCTCCTCACAGCTATCTACGGCCACCCAAATGAAATCCAACGCAGAACCCTCTGGGAGAACCTTCATGCCATCTCCACTACCATAGCTGACGATCCCTGGCTGCTCATTGGAGACTTTAACCAGATCTTATGTGACACTGAGAAGATTGGGGGTGCACCTTTTAGAAGACGACAGGCGAGCCTCTTCCAAAACACCATAGATAACTGCGGTCTTCTCGATCTAGGCGCAACAGGGCCGAGATTCACTTGGCGTGGGGCGCGTGATGGCAACTTGGATTACATTCAGGAACGTCTTGACAGGGCCTTATGCAATTCCACCTGGCGAACTACCTTTCCTGATGCAGAAATTAAAGTCTTAGCTAGAATCCACTCAGATCACCACCCGTTGTTGCTTACAACCATAAATCACACTTCCCTCAACGGCTCCCGACATCCCTTCAGATATATTGCAGCCTGGCACATGCATCAGGACTTCCAAGAATTCATTCATTCTGTCTGGTGCCCGCATGGTGCCCTCCAACACAACTTAGAATTCTTCAAATCTAAGGTAAAGGATTGGAACTACAAAATCTTTGGTCACATCCATAGGAGGAAGGAGCGTCTCATGGCGAGACTCGCAGGGATCCAGAATTATCTCCAAGGAAGACACAGTAGATACCTTCTGGAGCTTGAGAGATCCCTTTCGATGGAGCTACACTCGGTCCTTTCCCAGGAGGAGTTGCTCTGGTACCAAAAGTCAAGATGTGAATGGGTGCAATTTGGCGATCGCAACACTCGATACTTCCACACTAAAGAAATAATCCAAAGGCGACGCATCAAGATCATCTCTCTTCTGGATGGAGATGACAAGTGGGTTAATGACCAAGATTCTCTGAAAAGCATGGCGATCGCCCACTACAAGTGCTTGTACGCTGATGACCACATGGCAAGCACCATCCACCTACCAAACCTCTTTCCCCAGCACATACAACTGCAAAATCTTGCCAATCCTCTGTTGCCGGTGGAAGTGAAGAAAGCAGTCTTTGATATGGCTCCTTACAAAGCGCCGGGTCCTGATGGATTTCAAGCAGTGTTCTATCAGCACAATTGGAACACTGTCCAGAGCTCTGTCCTCCGCTTCGCCAAGGATATTTTTGAAGGACACTCGATAGCAGCAGTCAACCAAACTCTCCTTGTCCTCATACCTAAAAAAGAGCAACCCCAGTCCCTCCATAACTTTCGGCCAATAAGCTTATGCAACATCTCATACAAGCTCATCACAAAACTAATTGCAAATCGGCTACAAGCCTACATGAGTGAACTAGTGTCACCATACCAGGCCAGCTTCATACCAGGAAGAAGTATACAAGACAACGTAATAATAGCACAGGAGATGATCCATTCAATGAGCAAGATGAGAGGACGTCAACACTTCATGTCTATCAAACTTGATCTCGAAAAGGCCTTTGATCGCTTAAAATGGTCCTTCATCTCTGATACTCTACAAGCTGCAAGTATCCCTCCCAATATTTGTTCAATAATCATGGACTGCTTAACAACATCGTCTATGCAGGTATTATGGAATGGCTCTCTCACGACAGAGTTCGATATGCAGCGGGGCATCAGGCAAGGATGTCCCTTATCTCCCTACATCTTCACATTATGCATCGAGAGGCTCAGCCACCTTATCATGGACTCTGTGGGCAGCGACGCTTGGAGACCAATGCGGGTGGGTAGATCAGGACCTTGGATCTCTCACCTATTATTTGCAGACGACATCATGTTGTTTGCAGAGGCTTCGACAGACCAAATGGGCCTAATACTCTCAATACTGCATCGTTTTGAGATGGCGGCGGGCCAAAGAGTGAACCCAAGCAAATCATCAATTTTCTTCTCCAAGTCGGTGCAATTATCAACTAGACAACAAATACTCAATCTCTGCAGGTTCACAAGTGCCACATCAATTAGAAAATACCTCGGCATCCCCATCATACATGGTCGAGTCAAGAAGGAACAATTTGAGCAGCTTGTAGACAAAGTTCGATCAAGAATCAACGGATGGGCTTCGAAAACGCTCAACCTAGCGGGTAGAATCACACTAGTGCAGTCCGTGACTCAAGCAATTCCCATCTATACAATGCAAACTATGCGGTTACCAAAATTAGTTTGCCAACGCATGAAGAGACTCAGTCGAGACTTCCTTTGGGGGAGTTCATCGAACCAACGCCGCGTCCATCTAATCAATTGGAATATGATTACACAACCGAAAGACAAAGGTGGAGCTGGCCTCAAAAAGATAGATTGCCTCAACGATGCGTTACTAGCAAAAATTGGATGGGGCCTATTAACTAGGCCAAGTCTTTTATGGTCTCAGGTACTACGCAACAAATATCAGCGTAGGATTGAGCCAGGAGCGCAACTTCTTCACCGCAGCGGTGACTCCTGGCTCTGGAAATCTATTTGTAAATCATGGAATAGATTGGCCGACCGCTGTAGTTGGAAGCTGGGACAGGGGAACATGGTGCGATTCTGGCACGATGCATGGTTACCTGATGGGATCCCTTTGGCGGCAAAGATTGTCAATCCAACAAGCACAAGCTTGCCGCGCATAACAGTTAAAGAACTCTCAAACCAAGGTGATTGGAACTTGGACATAGTTGCAGACAAGCTACCCTTCCAAACCATACTACAATTTGCCCGAATTACAGCACCCACCAGTGAGGATGGCGAGGACATGCCATATTGGTCGCTTTAGGCTACCGGCAACTATAGCGTTCGCACGGGCTACAACTCGCTAATGGGCGGTACCTGCCAACGCCGAGACCAACTCTGGACAACCATTTGGCACTAGAATGGACCACGGAAGATTAGAACCTTCCTCTGGCTTGCAGGACACAATAAGTTACTCACAAATGAGAACCGCTTCCGACGCCATCTCACCCAGGACGGCGCTTGCGTTCGCTGCCATGCCCCATCCGAATCCATCCTTCATGCTCTCCGGGACTGCCCCGCCATTACTCATACATGGAACCAGCTTCTGCCACACCACGCCAGAAACTCTTTCTTCCACTCTCCCCTCTCATCATGGCTCACCAAGAATCTGCGAAATAGCAACGAGGTAAGACAGGGCCTGAGTTGGTCCATCATTTTCGGAACTGCATGTTGGGTCTTCTGGGTGAGAAGGAACAAAGCAGTTTTTGACAACATATTGCAACTCCCATCATCAACCATCTCAAGCATCCAGAGCATGGCAACAGATTTCACCATGTCTAAAAGTTGGCTCTCTTCCGTTCGAGACATCACCAACAATGCACAAGCAATAACTTGGAAAAAACCACCCAAAGGCTGGATCAAGTGCAATGTCGATGGGGCTGTTACACTTCTTAACATGAATGATCAGAGAGCGGGTACAGGAGGTCTCCTTCGAGATCACGAAGGCAATTGGATCGCTGGTTTTATGCATAACCTACCCGTGAACTCCTCTTTGGCAGCCGAACTTGCTGGAATCCTCTATGGACTCGACCATGCCTGGGAGCTAGGCATTAAGCAGGTGATTATCGAGAGTGACTCCTTGGATGCTATCAATCTCACCATCAACCGCATCGTAGCGGCCCCCCACATTGCTGACATTGTCGCGGCCATACACAGACGTCTTGCACGTAAATGGGACATCATCGCCCTTCACGTCTACCGTGAAGCCAACCAAGCTGCAGACTGGCTTGCTAAGCGCGCCCTGTCATGGCCAAGCATCGGTCCCTTACTTACCTATCCACCTCTTCAGATAGGTAGATTTTTATTTGGAGACATTATTGGTGCCCCTGCACCCTGTAAGCCCCTATGAGCAATTCTCTAATTTCTTTCTTTAGCCTTTAGTTCTTTGTATCCCGGCCTCTGGCCTTTATTTCACCGAAAAAAAAACTAGATTTATTTATCAGTAAGTTGGCTTTAGATAAATAGATGAATTAATTATTCAACATAAGCTAATTTATGAAATATATATATATATATATATATTGAATATTTGTTCGAGGTTCTTACGATGCATTTGATAATTGGAATTAGAATCAGAACTGACTCCAGTTTCAATATGATTTTTCAAACGATAAGACATTTTGAAAAATCAAGAGCGGAATCTAATACAACAACCCGGAGTCACGTGACTCCGGGTTCTTATGACCGACTCCTGCTAAAAGCACGAACCGACGGTTCGTGCGCAAAGCAACAACGTTGCTACTGTTGTAGCTTTTTTTTATTTACCCACCATTTTTTTTGTTTTTTTTTTCTTTTTAACTTTTTAACTTTACATCTAGTTAATACTAACTTAATAATATAATTATAAATTATTAATTATCTCATTATATTTTTAACTATATTTTTAAAATTTACTTATGATAATATATTATTAATTTAAATATGAGATTAAAATATCAATATAATTAATAATTATTTAAACAAAATCTTTTTTATGAAAATATTATTGTTAAAAAATATTTTGTGAGTTTAATTTTATATTATTTTAAATATTTTTTACCGATATATTTATATAAAATATATTTGTATAAAAAATATTAATTTATGATATTAATTTTATATTACTTAATATAATTTTTAAATTGAAATAAATTTTATTTTTATCAAAAATATATGTTATATTTTTTATTCTCACTTTTTATTCAAACTCCTTTAGAACCTATTTATAATCATTATATTTTTAATTCATCCAAACACAAGTAGAATTAATTTATCAAATCAAAGAACTCAGAGAACTCTCGATTCTCTATTTAAATGCACTGTTGATGTTCAGAATTATTAATATCTACTAATTTAAAGTCAAGATAAAAAATAAAACCGACGACTTTAAAAATGAAATATAAAATTACTAATTCTCATACCTTCTATATATATATAATAAAATATATAAAGTAGCACAAGTTACATTGATCAACCATTTTTGCATGCGAGTGCGCAAGACCAAACATCGAATTCATACTGTTCAATCAAGTATTGGTTTGCGGCCTCTTTACAAAGTGGGTACAAAGTGAAGAGTTAGGCCAAATTCTGACGCAAACAATAACAGAAAACCGCGTCAAAATAGAAGCAATCTTGGGAAATAGACAGCTACAAGCAGTTGCAAGAGTGTCATTTCCAAATTGATTCAAGTATTTTTGCGAATCATCGTTTCCGGAATTCCTGTATGTTAGGTAACAATTTCTAAAGCTCCACCTAGGATGAACTCAAAATGAACAAAACTCAATTAAAAAAAAAGAATTATGATAAATAGCAAAATTTATTGTTTAAATAGTAAGGTAGATTGATATTTTATTAACTTTTTCTCCAACAATTTGTATATTAAAAAAATAATATTTTCTCTTCTAATTTTTATTTAATAATTATTTTCAAAATTATCACCATAATTTTTGAAGTTCGGCTCTCAAGAAAAAAATATTCGTACCACCAAAAAAATTTTAACACTTTGAAATTCCTTATAACTAATCTAAATATTTCAGAATTCTCAAGAAAAAATATTCCTAATTACTTACCACCAATTATACAAATTAAATACGTCCATTTTATTTACTAACTCATCAATATTCAAGAACTCCCTCAAAATAGGCTTCTTTCCGAGCAGAAAAGCCCAAATAAGACCAGCCCACGGCCCACGTAAACCCATCAGAAACGACATCCGTGATGGTTGCCGCGAGGACGGGCATGGTCGTGTCGTGCCTACAGAAGGGCAAAGCGCCTCGCTGCACCGCTGCTTAGAGCGCCGAGATGCTCCCCACATTGCCTCCCCGCGGTTCCAATCTGCTGATGTCGCCGTCGCCGGCCGCCTCCCGCTTGGTGTTCTCTGTCGTCTTAGCCGCTGCTTGTAGGAGCGCCTGGACGAACACATTGAGGACATGAAGATTCCGTCCGAGGTCCGAGAAGAGATGGAATGATCGTGTCTGTGGCGATGTGGAGGAGGGAATCAGTTTCATCGCGCCCTCAGGGCGTCGCACGCCGATTCGGCGACTCAGCTGTATGGAATTCCATAACCATTTGTTTCTCTTACCAGCCCTATGTTGTTCTTGGTCAGCACAGTTCGTATCTCCATTTCAGTCAGATGCGAAGGTTTTATTAGTTGTTATAGGGACGTTAGGAGATCAGGTAGATGTATAGGACAAGTTTGAGCTCAATTGCAAACTACTGATATCCTTGTACGAGTGAGCTTATCTTCATATTGCTATAATAACCTAAGTATCTGTAACGAGTAGGAACTTTATTTGATGGATTTGTGATCATGATATTCCTCCACGAACTTGTCACGGCACAAGAGAGTATATTTCATCAACTAATTGGGGCATTGTGGTTCTGATTACTTTTATAAAGCTTTTAGTGAATCCTGTGCTATTTTTTTTTCCTCTGGGAATAATTGTAATGCTTAATCTTTTATCCTTAATTGTTTGATACTGGCACTGGTGAAAAATTCAAAGAGTATGAAAAGTTATATGGTCACAGAAGATGTGTAAATATTTTTCATTTTAATCCTTCGGGTGATGTGCTTGTTGTTAACTTTCTGCTTCTGATGACAAGGATGTTATGTTATGAGATTGGGAAGGAAAAATTAAAAGAATATATTTGAGGCTCAAATTATGTCATTTTCTGATGATCGTACCATAATAGCCTCTGATGCTGATGGTCAAGTATTACTTTAGGACTTAAAATACAGCTGACTCACGGTTGATGGAAATATTTAGTTAATCAAAACAATGCAATAGCTGGACATTGAAAACATGCACTTCCTTGCTCACTGAAAGCTTAGGTTGAATTGTTATATTTTTTGTATTATTAATTTCACATATATTTGAGGTGCCTTGATGCGCTTATGTTATCATGTACATGGAAATAAAGGTTTATTAAGTTACTTGTGTTAAAGCTTTTGTTTTGTTGATGAGTGTTTTTTCATGATGTATTGATGCTTCAAATTTATGCTACCCAGATATAGTTACGACTTACAATTTATGAGTTTCGGTTATGGATGCATGTTTAAATTCAACATTCTTTTGAAATTTTACGATAAACTGAAGAGTCCAAGTGCTATATTAACATTTGAGAATGCATATTTGACATGCTACAACAAGCAACAATTATATGATAGTGTGTGGTTACAAAATTCATAATGGGGGATAACAAAAACTATCATCAGCATCAGAGGTTCATGTTGCAGTTACAGTGATGTAGGACAACTAGGTTTATGGTCCTTTAGTGTGAGCTCCTTAGTTTAAGTCTTTTGATAAGTTATTTTCTATTTAATCGGTTTCTTTGTTATTTGAAATAGAGTGTTTTGAAGTCTATAAAACCCTTATCGCTTAGTTTGATGAAAGAAATAATTGCTTAGTTTATTTCTTGAATGTATAACTTAATTTAGGTTTAGTTCTTTTAGTAAGAATTTAACTAGATCTCAAACATATATGCAACCTGAAATTTTCTTCATAACCACCATTTTAGGTTAGGGAATGCCATATCTGTAAATTTAGTCTGAAACATTTCCATGGTGCCGAATACTTTACCTTTGGTCAATAGGCAAGACTTACCGTCAAAAAAGAGATAAAATGCAAGACAAATTTTCCCCAACACAAGGAAATTTGTGGGTGTAAACACATTGGATATGTTTATTTTTCATAATCAAACGCAAGGTTTTATTATCTTGGAAGAATTTTGTGATGATAATCTTTCCCTGAGCTTAAAGCAGTGGTAATCACATTTCACTTGGCTATGTTCATTTTGCAAAATCAAATGCAAATTTGTGCTTCTTCTTTTCATCTTCTCCTGCCATTTGAATAATTTTTTAGGGAAAAATAGACGCGGGGTGGGGTGGCGGGTGGGTGGCATTGAAGACTATGAAGTCAATACCAAATAGTTGGGCATTCAACCTGATCATGTGCACAAAGTAGCTATTGAACCAAGAAGTCCTCACTTATTTTACAGGCTTTGGTGAGGATGTCTTTGTGCAACATGTAGGCCACCTGTATATTGTTTCCCTTGCGTTAGCTTCCTGATTGGAAACTGATATGAACACTGTGAAGTCAATACCAAACAGTTGTCCATTCACCGCTATCATGTGCACAAAGTAGCCATTGAACCAAGAAGTCCTTACTTATTTTACAGCTGCGGTGAGGATGTCTTTGTGCAACATGTAGCCCAACTATATATTATTTCATGTAATTGTTTCCCTTGCATTAGCATCCTGAACTTGAAAACTGATTTTTGCAGTTTGATCTGTAAAGGCACGCTCCTACCAGCTTTTTTTGTGCACTTCATTGTCAGATAACAAAAAATATATACGGTTGAATACCATTGTCATTGATCCCTGAAGCGCCAGTTGTTTTTCAATAGGAGGGTTCATGAATATACACATATGGCATAAGAAGCTTTCATATTGTGTGAAGTAATTCTGACCAACGTGTGAACTCTTTTCCCTCATCATCATATTCTTGGTTCTGAAAATGTCCACATAACTGGTTTCTCATATTCCAGCATAATCGAGTCTCATGAAGTGATGAGTTGATCAACCTATTTGAGAAAGGCATGGGTCATGGTCCAAATCCAAAGTCCGCCGCTGAGAATTTGGGGAGAGACTTGGGCAAGGACATCAAACGCTGCCGCTGGTCTTCGTTGTGGGCTAAAGGATACTTGGTTCCCAAGCGTTTGAGAGCAAAACACTCTTAAGCGCTTGGGTGCCACGCACACCCTTGCTTAACCTCAGGAGTCAGGTCACAGAAATTCACGAGTGAAGGGTGGTAAATTTCTGTGGTCTCTCTACTGAGTATGTCGTCAGTGGATCAGACTATGGTCATGTTTACATCTGGAAGAAAGAGGTGGCGAACAACCCCATCATTCTCTTTTCTTCCTACTATCAGTATGATAAGAACGTGAAGCTGTGGATTCCTACAGGCCATGGATTGTTACCTTTACCAAAAGATGCCGAAGAGGTTTGTTGTTGCATTATATTTGATTGGTCTTCTGAAAATATTTCATGTTCTCTTAGAGTTATTTCCTAATTACAGGTAATATAAGCTAAAAAGGATGGTAGTGAGTGGTTTGTGCATGAGTAACACTTTCTCCTGATGCCATAATGCATGTTTTGCAGAGAAGGCTAACTTTAGCTTATCTTGAGTATCGTCCCTCAACAACAGATGTTGGAAGTGACATGATGATATAGTCTTCCATACTTGGAGTCAGATGATACTTCTGAAGGTACAGATGCTGATCCTTAAGAATGCATCCTCAGCTAAAAGTTTTTAATATGGTATGAAGATATTATCATTTAACATTCGATCAGTACTAAACAAGTAAACGTCACCTAATAACCTGCTATAATATGACAAAATGATTGCACTGGTCAATGGTTTTTTAGTTTAAGTGCTCATGGAAGATAATTTCCAATGTAAAACACCCTCAGTGGATGCTACTAGAGACAAGGGACAATGTAATTAGGATGTGAATTACCTGAGCAGTAGTTATTTTTCAGATTTCATTGCAAAAAAATCCATGGTTCATAGTGTTTCAAAGCTTATGACTTTATACACCTCATCTGTTATGATTTGCTTAAATCGTTTAGTTTGTAACATAAGTGATGACTCTGTTCTTTACACTTGTTTGGAAGCTATTAGTTTCTTGGTCTTATCATTTTTTACTTCAAAATTTCAGTCGTTATCCACTCCTCACAATGTATACTCGTGACTATGCAATAGGCAGCAATATTTTATAGTTGTTACAGGGTATGCAAGGCCTATTTTTAATGCAGTCTACTTCATTGAAGAAGCATCTTATTACCTTTGAACGCTATATCACTTCAACTCCTTTTGCTTCTCGTGTGTAATGAATGCTATTGGTTGTTTAGATCTTGGTTATGGCAGGTCATTTATCGGGACGTTTCGTTCCTTTTTTTTTTGGTTGTTTGACATGTCAGATGATATATCTAGGCTTAATAACCTCTAACAAGATCAGAGATCTGATTTTTTTTGTGTTATTTTTTTATAGAATCTAAGGCCTGGTCAAAATGCTACTTCAATTGATGTTTTGCCGAAAATTTGAAGGTTCTAGTGATGTGTGAAACATGTCCTACAAAATGCCTTAAATTAAAAAATAGCAGCACTGTGAAAAGATGTGTGGAATGTGTCCGTGGGTTTTGAACTAACTAAAGACTTGTGGAATTGTGTCGTGGTAATGGTCCCTTAGTGGGCAAGTTAAGTTTCCTTTGACAGTCAAGTGCATGATTGCCGTAATTGCAGTAAATTAAACCACTCTAATGTCAAGTAACAGTAAATTAAATTAGTTGTGCTCTCTCTAAAGTAACAGTAAACCATCAAATTTTGCACACATAAAACAGGACAAATGTATTGGAGCAATTTATTAGAAACACTTTCAACTAAAAGTTATTGTGAGTAAGATTCACTCTAAGTCTCCAACTCTTTAATATGATAAATAATAGACAGCCTTTAACTAATACTTTGATCTGGTTTCTTCGAAATGATATCATCATCAATTCCAGTTCCTTTTTGCATGGTCCTGATTTAAACACAAGGAACCATGAATAATAAACTTGTTGCTTCCATTGCAAACCAAGGAACCTCCTAAACCTATCACCCTTTTACATGTTTGTGTCTCTGTCCCACCTCATTTCCTTGTGCATGGCCGCCGGCTGCCAATCCCCCTAAAAAAATGTCACCCTATCATGCATTCAAGAACACCAAAACATTTTTGTACTAGTTTGTGAAATTGATGGTGTAAACTGTAAAGTATGTGTACATTATATATGGTTTATGGGCCATGGGTCATGAAATGAATTATTTGAACGCTGGTGTCAGAAAGTGGAACAGAGATTTTAAGGAACGCCACCTCCTTGTGTCTGCTTGGCTTTAAATGCTCATCTTTGGCCGCTTGGACTTGGATGCCTTTGTGTGTGCCCATCTAGGTTGCGTTCTCTGCCTGTGGATTCCCCATTGGCTGCTCCTGGATTCAGAGATCCCCATCTTCCTTGAATTGACTTCAGTTTTGCTGTGAACTCATCACTCAACTCAAAGTTGCAGGCTGTCAAATGAAGAAATCATAGCATTCTTTGCCAAGCTTCTGAACAACGTGACATTCTACAATATTCAGAGACCATTTAGACAAATACGAATGCTAAATCTTAATCATAAAAAGGGAAATGCATATTTCATTTTACCCTTATACAAAAGAAGAAATATTAGAGTGCATGTTTCATTTTACCCTTACATTGTGATCTTCCTGACAAAGTGTAATTTTATTATAAAAAATGTGGCATCAAAAGAAAAAAAAAGGAGGCATCATGTACTCTAGCAATACATTGTCTGAAAAAGAGTAATACCTAGAGGTCAATGCAGTTCAGTTCACATTTCCATGCACTTATTATTTCCCAGTGGTACATAACCTTCACTGTTCCTTTTTTAAAAAAAAATTAAAAGACAAATGTTGAGGACTGAAGATGTAACGGGAAAAAAAATAAAACACAGCTTTAAACTCATAAAATTCATAAGAGATTAATTTGTTAACAAGGTGATAGTTGCAAAGAATCTTTCATAGATGGAGTTGGTCAGTCAATTGAGGTGAAACGGTGAAACCGGACGGTAAGGCCACTGGAGGTGAAGCGACCGGTAGATCTCGGTCTTACCGCGCGCTTTCCCAGCGCTGACATGGCCGTACGAGGGAGTCTGGTCACCGCGGGTGACCGAGACGTCTCTTTTATCGCCAGAAGGAGACCATTGGGTGGAGTTTGTTGAGTATAAAGTTGGCGACAAAATCTACGTACTTCGTGACTCGTAAAGAGATGCTCGTTTGGGGCGCCAATCTCAAGCTATTGACACATCTTAGCAGCTTCTCTCTCTCTCTCTCTCTCTCTCTCTCTCTCTCTCTCTCTGGTTTGGCTTTGGTTTGCTTCCAAAGTATAATAACATCCCTGCAAATTGTAATCAATGCTCTCTCTCTTTCCCCTTACCATGGAGTAAGATACCTGAAAGAAGTGTTAGCGGAGTTGTCCTTGGGGACTCAGTGGAAGAAGAAGAGAAAGAAGTGAACGAGGATAAAGAGCAAGGTCAAGGAGGAAGGGGGAGGAACTGGTGTAAGTTTTGCACATCGTCTTTATTTCTTTTATCAGTTTGTTCTCCAGTAGCAGGCTCACTAGAGCTAGAATTTTCAGCACATGAAAGATCTATTTTTTTCTCTCTGTTTTTTGCAATGTGTGATATCTTTCTTTCCTGGGCATGTCTTTTTTTTTCCTGCGCTGCAGTAGAATGATTATCATGTCTTCTTTCTTTCTTCTCTGTTCTCCTCCTGCTCACAGACTTTATGAAGATGTCTTGAACACAATAAAAATGCATTCTTCTATGTTCTTCTATGCAGACTTTATCAGTTTTCTTCCCAGTAGCATGATTAGTTTTCTTATTTTTTTAAATCTCCTTTTCTCCCTGCCTCCCCATAAACATGGTATTATTTCATTGTGTTATTTCAGAGCTCACTTCATCAGTTTCTCACATTTTGTTTCAGTTGGATGCAGCTGTGGATTTCTTCCTTGTTCTTTCACTCTTTGGTTTTTGTCTTTGTTCTAATCTTTCCTCAAATGGACTGCCTGATTAAAGATGGCTGTTTTTTTTCCTCTCTCCAAAGTGTGAGAAGTTTTTATTATTTTTAATGTGGCATTTTGTTCTTTATTGTTGTTATAATAATTTACTCCGCTAGAAAACAAAGCAACCGATATAAAAGATGGTTGCTTGTTATCATCCCTGTTTCTCGCCGTTTGGTGATGCAGACTTCTCAAGAGGTGCGCCATTCCACTGGACCAGCTGCAGTACTGCTCCCTTTGACCCCCACTTTGCTTTTACCATTCGGCCCTTGTTTACTGTCCTCTGTATAAAGTATCCAAAACGGCACAGAACCTCTACCTAATCTGGTAACCCTTCTGTGTAAGGACAACATGGTCACGGTACCCCACCTCCCTCTCCCTGTAATTTTTTTACTCCGTGGTTCACGCTTGGTGGTTACAAAAGTAATGATGTTGTCAGTCACTTTCCTAATCAATATATATATATATATATCTGAAATCTGCATGATATTTTAGAAACTTTGCAGCACTTGACTTGCTATTACAGCAACAATAACTTGCCTTTCATTAGTTGCAGGGCATTGGTTGTGTGGACAACTATAGATACAGTATCAGATGCAGACATCCAAGACAAGGTAGGCTGCTACAACACTTGCTTTATTTTTTTTTTCTTCTCTGTAATGTCCGCATATGGTCCATAGAATAATGTATTTTTTGGTTTTACTATTGGTATTTTAACTAGTTACATTTTGGTCCTTTTCATATTCTTTATGTCATTGGTTTGGCAAATAGTATCCGAGGTTCAGTTGTTTGTATTCAGAAGTGTGATTTGGTCTAAAGGGTACATTTGGTTCTTTATTAATGTCGTTCCTTTCATAAGGTTTTTATGCTCTGCTCATTTGTGCGTCGAGCTACTTGTTGTCTGAACTGTTACTGGGATTTCATATGTTCCAGGAAAATTCACCTCTTCATATAATTATTTTAGCAGATGATTGCACAACTCTGCATATGTGCCTAGAATTCAAATCTTTCCTACCAATATGTTCCATTATAAATTTTAAAACTTTAGTGCACTTGTCCTTGTTCATAGCTTGGGTTTGCTGCCTGAGCTCAATTCTTTTGTCATTTGTGTTTAAAGACTACCATTTCAAAGTTAATTTTTTTTGTTATGCACAGAGTAAGATAATATAAGGTCGAGATTTTTTATGGAAAGGTTATTTTGTGTTAAAGGCAAGTCCCTACTCTAGTTTGCATTAGCAATTAGTGATGGTATTACAACCAATGTTAGAAAACATTAATTAATATTATCATGTGGTGCAACAGTTCTGCTAAAGAGTTAGGAAATGGAGGCTTAGAATATGGAGATATGAAGGCCATGTTACAGTCACCAAAAGCTGGTGTTTAACTTGTTCTTGAATTAACCCTAAAAACTTGAGATGCATGGCATTCATTTCTTTCAGCATATACTATTATGGCATGCTTACTCTTGCGAAGACTAGGTAGAATTCTTTTTCCATGATTTCCTAGAGCTCTCCTACTTCATACAGGAATGGAACCTCAGATGGTCCCCAGAGAACATCACCTGCCACCCCTAGAACCCGCGCAAGCAGGAGTGGGGATAATGACTCTAACTCTGTTACTTCAGCTACACCGAAAAAGCACTCAACTGAAAGGAGTCCAAAGGTGGTTGATCGTCGATCCCCCAGAAGTCCTGTAACTGAGGTAACAAACACAACTTAGTAGGGTTAGAAGACCCGGGAATATGCACATGATTATGGAACCACTTCACATATTTCCTTCTACAAGTTATATTTTCTTGTCTTCTCGTTTTTCTGATGTTTTCAGTAAAATTCTGGTATTTATAAAAGAAGATACAGTAATACTGAGAAAAACGTACAGTAACTTTTTTCTGTCTTATGGTTTCATCTTCACATTTATACGTCATAAAATCTCATATTTAATGCTTGATAAATTTGTTTTGCTATATATAATGAACTTCCAGTGATACCATGGAAGTTTCATAAGTAATCACATGACATTGGCCTCTTCTTGTTTATTGAATTTATCATCCTGGGAAAATGTAAAGATCCCTGTCATCTCCCATTTGATGTGCAGAAGAAGCGCCTTAGCAGGATAACAGAGTTGGAAACCCAAATTGGTGGGCTCCAGGAGGATCTGAAGAAGACAAGGGATCAGCTTAATACATCAGA
Organism: Pontederia paniculata; assembly: GCA_001647135.1. NCBI lineage: Eukaryota > Viridiplantae > Streptophyta > Magnoliopsida > Commelinales > Pontederiaceae > Pontederia > Pontederia paniculata. The sequence continues at coordinate 35,842 of LTAE01000787.1, forward strand.
GACATGGAAGAGAAAAGCACAACAGGAAGTTGAGGAAACCAAAAAGCAACTGCATGCCATGTCCACAAAGCTAGATGATTCTCAGCGTCAGCTTGTTGAATTCTCTGCTGCGGAGGAAACTAGACTCCAGGAGCTGCGCAAGATCTCTCAGGAGCGAGACCGAGCATGGCAATCTGAACTCGAAGCCATCCAGAAACAGCACTCTATCGACTCTGCAGCCTTGAGCTCCGCAATGAATGAGATCCAGAGGCTGAAGTCACAGCTCGAAATGGTGCTTAAGTCGGAGGCTGCTCACTTGAAGCATTCTGAAGTAGCACGTCTCGAAATCCAGAGTTTGAAGGAAGACATGACAGAAACACTTGCTACAGTTGAGAATCTGAAGGTAGAGCTGAATGAGAGCCGCAAAGCGGAGGCCGAGGCTCGCATGATTGTTAGTGAGGGTAAAGAGCATTTACAAGTAGCCAAAACTACAATTGAGTCTCTTCGCTCCGAAGGACATAAACTCAGTGAGACCTTGACCTCCGTTGTTTCTGAACTGGAAGAATCAAAAGCTAGAGTTTTTTCACTAGAAGAAGTTATAAGAAGTATGCATTTTAGCAAGCTTTCTGGTGAAAATGAACAGTCTATGCAGCCAGAGACTACACAAAATCAACCTTCGCAGCAGGAGGTAGAACAATTAAGATATGCTCTTGAAGAAACTGAAATCAAACATCGGGAAGAACAAGCTCAGAGCACAATTCAGATGAATGTTGTCCATGAAACGATGGAACGTATGAAGAATGAGCATAGTCTCAAAGCAGCTGAGATGGAGCTTGCGCTGAAGAATGCTAAGGCAGAGATACTGCAACTGAAGGCTGACCTCTTCGACAAGGAAGATGAACTTCAATGTAGGGTAGACTTGAACAAGGGAACAAATCTGGGAACTGGATTGATTGATGAAAACCAGGAACAGAATGAATTGGAATTAAAGTTGATGAAGACTTCATCTGATGTTGCTAACTTGAACTCGGCTCTCAAGGACAAGGAGACAGAGCTACATTGCGTTATGAAGGAGAATGAGATGCTGAAATCAGAGATGACCAAGAAAGACATGGATAATCGTAAGAACCATGAAGCATTGATCGCCGAGCTGGAGTTAGCAAAGGCATCAGAGCAGGATGTGCTGCTGCGATTAGGATACCTCACTGAAGAGGCTGATAAGACCACCAGAAGAGCTACAAAGGTGGCAGAGCAGCTGAATACAGCTCAAACAGTGAACTCAGAAATGGAAGCTGAACTGAAGAGGCTCAGGATACAATCTGACCAATGGAGGAAAGCAGCTGAAGCAGCAGCAGCTGTCCTGACCACTGGAAACAATACAAACAATGGAAGGCTCATGGAGAGAACAGGCTCATTAGACTCTGACTATAATTCGATTGCAGGGAGATTGATGAGCTCCCCATTCTCCGATGAGTTGGACGATGAATCGCCGAAAAAGAAAAACTCCAATGTGCTCAAGAAGATTGGTGGCTTGTGGAAGAAGGGTCCAAAGTGATTGTAGCGATACAGGTAAATGTTGGCTTGCCTTTGTGGCTTACTTTGGAATTTTTCCTTTGAATAAACATTTGATCAACTATAGAGTTTTTGACTCGTCTTCTGATCTTGTGGGCAGAATGAACTGGATGCCTTTTTCTGCTCTTCACAAGTTAGGTGAAAGTGAAGTTTTAGACTTTACAGATCTCTCCGTTTAGATTTTTCAGGGTCTGCAAGCTACCTGTCTTATCAGTACTCCAAATACTTGTAAATTCTTAGTTTGGTAAACATTTGGAGAGGACACAGGTCTTGTTTACGAGAACAAAATCGAGTGCCGTTGGCAACTCTTAAAATGTTCGACTTTTGGTTACATTTCCTATTGAAAATTTTCCTGTCATCTGATGCTTTGCTTCTACTAAAGTTTCCATTTGACATGGCTCATCTGAGTATGTTTTTTGAAGCATATTACCCCCATAACTAGAACGTAAAATGCAAGTTTAAGTCGGACAATAACTTAACGTGACCCCAAAAGTTTCCCTCATGCTGGATTGATTCCAAAGAAGAAGCTGATTAACGCTGCTGCATACAGAAAAAGCCTCCCCAAAAGCTGTCAGTTTGTTTTTAATCAGCAGGGCAGCAAATGTCAGAAAAAATATCAGCAAAATGGTGCAGTTCAGACATCTTAGATATCATAATAAATCCTGGTGTATAACCCAAAACTGTCAGCAGCAAGTCGATCCAAAACTCCACCTGCAAAAAAAAAAAAAGAAGAAAAAAAACCCTGCAGAAGCAGCATTGCCCCTGTCATTACTAATAAAGCCAAAGAGTGCAAATCCTATTGCAATTGGATTTAAGAATTATTGACGCAACCGCTTGCGCCAAATCCACACCTCAGAACACACCAATAGGGCATCACTTGAGCATATGTTTCCTGATAAAGAAGATAATTCTTGTGGATGCATGACATAAAAGAAAAGTTTGGGAAGACACCACATGGTATAAATTAAAATTATTGATCAAATTTGTTAAAATTTTGAATTAACTCTTAAACTCTTATGAATTTACATTAATAATAATTTTATCTTTTTGAATAATTAAATTATCACCTAACTGGTAGCACCCAAGAGATGTTGCCAAAATTATTGTTTGAATAAAATTATCTTATTTTATAAGATAACAGTTTCATCTTTACAAATTCTTAAATCATTTAAGAACGAGTGGTGATCAAGACTACTCGTATTTATCTTTTTTTTTCTCTTTCGTGCATCTATAATGCATGTGATTAATTTTTTTCTAGAAGTTGCATATTTTAGTAATTTTTCTTCAGCAATTTAAATATAATTTAAGTTACTAACACTTATCAAATACTATAAGGTAATGTTATCAGTGGTTGAAAATATAAAAAATATTATAATGATGATTTAAATTATCAGTTAAATTAAATGAGAATGCGTCAAATTATCTCTTAATGTTATAGTCGAATTATATTTTGATAAATATTATTAGTTCTGACTAATTTTAATTTAAAAGTGTAAATGCTTAAATATTTTTTTCAAAATGATGCATGCATCAGAATGCGACTGCTACTGCGACCGTGCCCCTTTGAACCGTGAATCTATACATCGACATCCACAATTCAGTAGAAGAAAATGTTAATGTATCATGTTGCCCTAAATGATGTATTTACATTGTTAACTTAAATATTCATGTGTGCATCAAGTGTGATATACATAATAATTTGATGGTCATTTAATTAAACTCCAAAACACAAGAAGATATAAAACGTCATTACTCTTTAAGAGGTATGCTTGGATTGAGGGTAAAGAATAATAATAAAAGGAAAGGTAAAATTAATTTTATTTGGATATTTTTCTTAAAAGAGAAGATAAAAAGTAACCTCATTTTGTCTTCTAACTAATTAAAGTTATATTATCTCAAATTAAGATTGAATGAAAAGTGAACATTATCCACTTTTTTATTTTTTTTTTCATATGAAATTATTAGAATTTTAAACTATATATCATGATTAATAAGAAATGTGGTAGTCATAGTATATAACTATACACAGTTGATAAGGGTACAGGAAAATTCTTAAAATATAATATTATTCCAAGAAAACCTCCATTTCATGGAAATTTTAAGAGAGTTGGAGGTAGCCGTTGTGGATATATTAAATTTCGTCGTGCAATGAGAGAAGCGCATTTATGAGTTATGACAACTTTGGCGCTTTATTTATCCATTTGAACTTAATTTATTATAATTTATATTTTTTTTCTTTTAATGGTTTTAGTTCTTTGAATGGTGTCACATGATTGGACCACATGACATGTTTTGGTGATATAACAAAAGATTTTGATGGCAAAATAATGGCAGGTCTGTGAGATGCAAAAAAACTACTTAAAACTGTGTAGCTTGGTTCAGAACTGACAGTTGCAAAATTAAAAGTTTCAAAAAGGAAGTTAAACGATTGTTTTTTTTCTTTTTTCTACGTACAACAAAGTATTAACTAGTTCATATAAACGATTAAGTTTGATTGATAAAAATAATTAGCAGGTCCGATTCAATAATGATAATTAATAATTTAATTTTAATTTTTGAAGTCATCAATTTAATCAGAGTTTACTTTTTCGTTATCATCCGAACACGAAATTAGACTGACGCTAATAATATCGATAAATTTATCAAAAAAAAAAGTTCGTTATAAGCAATCAATTCCATATTTCAAACTATTTTTCACAGGTTTGCAGTTTCATTAGTACGATGAAATTTGTGGTTAGTGACAGAATGTGAAGTGTGCCTTATCATTTGTAATGTGTGAAAAAGTTAATGCTTAGACTTAAGTTACTAAAAAATGAAATCAAATTTGATTGATATTATATTTTAAGATCGACAAAAGTTGTTTCAAATTTAATTATTTGAATCATTAATTTGATTTAAATTTAAATAATAGAAAAATATATCAAAAAATCATTGAAAAATGATGTGCATAAAATACACATAATAATACTTTTTATAATATTGTCTTATTATACTACTGAATTCCTTACTTTATTTACTAGCTTTATTTATTATTTTATTGCAATATAAAGGAAAACAAAGCTCCTTTTTAACAACAGTATCAGTCGGAAAAGAAAACAGAGCAGTCGGAGAACCAAAACATAGAAATAGCAGCAGTTGAAGAAGAGAAGTAGAAGATACGGTAGAAGAAGAAGGAGAGATGGTGAGAGGAAGCATTACCCTGATAGGGATCGTAAACTTCGTCACCTTCCTGGTATCGATCCCTGTCCTGGGCGGAGGCATATGGCTGAGCGCCAAAGCGAACTCCTCCGAATGCCTCCGGTTCCTGCAGTGGCCGCTCATCATAATCGGCATTACAATCATGGTCATCTCCCTTGCCGGTTTTTCCGGCGCCTGCTACCGCCAGACGTGGCTGCTCCGCGTATACCTCTTCGTCATGTTCATTGTTATCGTCGCGCTGCTCGGCTTCATCGTCTTCGCCTTCGCCGTCACCGACCGCGGCAGCGGCCAGGTCGTCATGAACCGGGCCTTCCTTGAGTACCAGCTCAGAGACTACAACGGGTGGCTTCGGGACCGCGTCTCGGATCCCGGGTACTGGGCCAAGATCAGGGCCTGCCTCCGGGAAGGCCACGCCTGCAGCGGCATGAGGCGCTACATCCGCGACCCGACCACCGGCCTACCGGTGCCGGAGCCTGCCGACATGTTCTACCGGAGGAACCTGTCCCCCATTCAGGTGAGTGATTCGGACTGTCCTCCAAGTTTCTGGGGTTTTAGCTTGTGACAAAGGTTGGATTTTTATGAACAGACGATGAGAATAGATGAATAATTTGCACAAAAGATTGGACTTTTAGGAGCCGCTGATTGGAAAATGGCAGCTTCTTTCAAAAGAAATTTGTGTTTTTAAGATCCGAGAGTTGGAAAAATTCGATCTTTATGTTAAAGATTGCCTTTTTCGGGAGTGAATGCGGTCCTTAGGCAACAACCGGGTCGCGGCGGGCTGTCATGATTAGCTTTCAGATTGAAACTTCTGGGATAACAGGGTTGTAAAGGTGGTCTTAGCCTTAGTTTGGATTGATGGTTAAGAAGGATATGAAGGATGACTAGTTTAACTTTTTTAGGACTATAATGGATTTTGAAGGTCCAGATAACCCTTCAAAGTTCCAAATTTCTATTCCATGAGATTGGTGGAACAGGAAGGGTAAATTTTATCTTTCACTTCATTCATTTATTTTTATTTTGTCTGCCTCTTTGGAAGTTTTTGCTACATATAATTAGTGCAAAGATCTCTCCTAATGAAATAAAAATTAAAAATTTAATCTTTTTTTCCTATCTATTTGTAGTATTTTCCCTCGATTGAATATTTGGAATTCAAAAGGGCAAAAATGATCTTTTAAATAAACTATTCTTTTTTTCTTAAATTTTTATCCAAACAAATGATGATTATCCTAACAAAATTATCTTTGTTTAGCTTGATTTGTAAGATGGGTGAGTGCTAGATTTTAAGGGGCATGAAATTGATTATGTTATTTTGTTCATGTGTTCTGGATGGTATCTTCTGCATCTGGTTTTTATATCTTTATTTCAAATTGTTATCTCTGAGACTTCAAAATGTAGTTGTATTCTTGCTCTTCCATAATTCGTTAGCTAGGATTTCACATAGTGACATCTTTTCTTCTCAGTTCAGGCAGTTGTGTTAAACAGTTGAACACCATCTAGCTACCTGTTATTAGCATCTTTGACTTGGTCAGAAGAATTCTTTTTCTCCTTTTGTACAACATGGTACATCAATATGATTGTGATCCATGAATGCTAAAACCCTACTCAGGAATCAAAGACACCAATGCAATAATCATCCGCTGTCAAAACTTTTGTCCTTGAGTATATGGTTTGACTACTGGTCCTTGTTGGACTTGCATTAGCAACTTAACATGGCTATAAAAAAGTTTTGCAGTTTAAAATCTATAGGCAGTACAGTTAATTCTGTGATGGTATTGTTCTTGCATATCCCTAGCATTTTGCTATTATACTAAATATGTTTGGAAACAGAGCATGAAGTGAAAAATGTAATCGAAAAATATTGAAACGAATGGTAAATCAAACTGATTTCTCTTGTATTGAGTCTGCTTTGGTTCATGATGATGCAGTCTGGTTGCTGCAAGCCACCAACTTCCTGTGGCTACACTTACCAGAATGAGACATATTGGACCCCGGTGACAGGGATGATGGTGAATGAAATGGACTGCACAATATGGAACAATGACCAGCAGCTGCTGTGCTACCAGTGCGATTCCTGCAAGGCCGGGGTTCTTGCGAGCATCAAGCATAGCTGGAGGAAGGTTTCGATAATAAACATAGTGGTTTTCCTCATCCTCGTGATCCTCTACGTCATTGGCTGTGCAGCTTTCAGAAATGCCAGGAGGATAGAAAATGATGAGTCTTATGGAGTGAACAGGATGACCAGATCTAGACCAAGCAGGTTTCAGTTCTAGAGGGCATATGTTAGATTTAGTACTGTTCTGTAAAACAGAAGCAGATAGGATTCTTGGAAGGTTGACATTTTTCTCCTTATAATCCTGACATCCATTGTTTGTTGCCCCATAGCTCCTGGATTAGAGAGGAAACTTGAAAAGAAAAAAAATGGGTTGATCTGTTCATGTAGTAGTTTTGTTTGCATCAGTCTCTTGGAGGTGTATTGTTTGCACAATTTATGAAAACCTGGAATAGATGAATCGAGTTGAATGTATTTAAAGTTGTTTCAAACGGATAATATTTCACTGGCTCTTTTTTTTATAACGTGTATTGACTTGGCAAGCCATAAATTTTCCATCATTTATATATTTCTTGTTTCTGCTTTACAAAAAAAATAAAAAATTGCATACACAACCAAACACTTTCTAATCTGGTGGTAAAGTGACATATAATTTGGTGAAAATCCAAATTATTCGGTTACAAAGGAGGATCATGTTCAAATATGTCTCATGAAGTACTCAACCTTGGCATGTGCAAAAGGAATACAACAAGTCCACTTAAGAGCTGGTTTGTGAAATTCTAAAGTTTGTTTTCCATAGTGAATGATATTCTCTTAGTTAAAATGTTTTCTTCTTAAAATATTAATGTAAAGATAGATTTAGAAGGTGCCACTGTGCCAGTTCAAATGTGAGGGGAAACTAAAACTGACAAATATATGATTTGAAGCTATGGAAGTTGTGAATCTAAGGATGAAGATGAAGCTTCTAACTGGTTCATTTAAATGTTCTGTATTCTAACAAAAAACTTTACATGTTACAATTAAAAAAATTGCTCTTTTGATGAAGCACAATAATTCATTGCACCTGCACTTTGTATTAGATCAAAGTAGTCGGTTCATAACTTGACAAAATTATACTGCTACATGACTGTTGCTCTCCAATATCTGCACTTAGGCGCGAGTGAACACAAACTGATTTATTTGATTCAAATGTAGGTCGAATGTTCCCTGCTCCTTTCACTATCTACATGTTAGATGTTTATATCTTAATTTCCTTCTACCGTATCAGTAGATAATATTAGATTAATGCATAGTGCTATTTTTTGTCAGCTGCTTGATATTATGCTTCTTAGCTAATTGAGTTCAGTTGCTTGTTTCTTGAACCTTGAACTTAGAAACTTGGTGTGGTGCTTCAGACATTTTTGTCTGATACAAGTAACCAAATCCAGTAAACTGATTGATGGCTGCATTAACTTATCATGTATTTATAAGATGGCAATAGAAATCAATCAAAGGAAAAGATGAGTCACGAGACCATCTTTCACGAAAAAACTCAGATAATGGCTTTACTTGGTAGTTATCACAATTTATGTTACTGCCCTTTGCAGCAATTTGTTTAAGGTAGAAGTTGATGCATCAAATTGCAAGGTAGATACCTTTTTTTACTGCCAAGTATGTTATATCCAATGTGTTTTCTTGAGGGCATATATATTGAATATTTGCATTAAGTTTTTTTCATGAATATTGCTATAGCACATGCAAGAGCACTGGTTGCAGAGGTCATAAATATTTATCATAGTACACTGTACACAAATGTTGTGATCTCAGCAGGTCAAGTATTAATGGAGTCTCTACTGCTTGCAATATTTTATCTGTCTCCTTGTGTGGCTGGAATTGACTGCCTGCATATTTATGACTCGATCATTTGTTCACCATTCTTGTTTTCATGCTTGTTTTTCCTTTTGACATCTTGTTTACATGCCAAAAACTGTAACCTCTGTTGACAAAAATAAACACAAACTATTACTGTTTGGAAGACCATATAGGATATAATATAGAGGTTCTGCTGTCCATAACTGCTACAATTTGATGATTTTGTCAATTACTTATAACCAAAAGGTTCCCCTTATTAAAGAGAACTGAGATGTAACTCATTGATCTGTTTGGCCATTAATAATGAATTATAATCCTGATGTTAATGCTCTTTTTTTAGATGCTTAGAGCTCCATTGGCTGAAGCTATCATGATTATTTTCATTTTCCAGAGTACTTTTATAAGAGGACCATTATATCATATGTAATGAGTAGTACACATGAGAAGAGGTTTCAAACCTTCTTGAGTAATAAATCATTATCCTTCTCCAATTGAACCATTTGATCCATAGACATCCCAAACCACTCATCGATCCAAGCAAAACAAAGCTTGTGGCATTCCAGGAAAAGTGCTCTTTCAATCTAGGATAAGTACACAACATCCAGAATAATAAACGCAGGAGATACTTAGAGAGTTCATATTCAAGACAACTGCAAACTTGAATGAATCATATATAGCTAAACCCAGTGCCTACCAGCATCAATCAGACATTACTCTGTTGCATTTGTTAAGAAACATGAAATGACTGTTACATGTAAACAAGTATATGGTTTATGTCTTTGATAATGAGATACTAATTTGTAATGTAATCAGAATGTAAGTAGAAATGCAGAACATGTGAGAGATTGATATGATCAACTTAGTGATTGTCTATCGGTTTATTTTGTTTGAAATAATACAAAAGGAGACAATAACATACCGCAACCGTAGCCTCCTCCAAACGAGATCCAAATCCCCAAATAGGAGCATCCATTGTAACCAATTTGTATGTTGTCATGACTGGATGGCATATTTCCTGTATAAAACATTGTGTATGCTTGAAAAATCAATACATTTTATGTACATTTGACCTTTTCCTGGCCCAAATCCTTGCACTCACAAAAGGAAGAAAATGAAAGGATTTCATGTATTGATAGACCTAATATGCAAAGAGAAACAATTCTACAGCCTGAAATTCTTCATCCTTCCTTTCTATATGGAGTTCGTTATACCTAGTATAGTAGTATAATGAGAGAAACAATTGGATCCTATATTTTGTGAGGGAATGGGGTGCTTATTATTATCTTTGAGAATCTCACCTGCCATCCTTTACAAAGTGGACCTCGACCTGTCTTTTGTGATTTGAATACTGCAAAGTCTACGTTTGAACTGCCAATTATCTTACTCCAGTAGTCCCTTGAAACTGAAGCTATATCAATAATTTCCACCTTTCTTGCAGCTAGTAATTCATCACTTAATTCATGTACCTAATTTATCCAAGCCTACAGTTAGATTGCTTGAAAGCACATAAACTTACTAATACTACCAATGTCAACTTGACATTCTTTCTTATAAAAAGGGACTTTTGGAGAAGATGTCCTCTTACATTTTCTGAACAACCATTGTCAGCCTTGTTCACGGTTTCGATTGTGAGGGAACACTGATTAAACAATGGAGACTGGTCATTCAAAACAATGAAACAATGATTAGATTGCCAGTTGAAACTCCAACACAAATCATTTTATATTTCATGCAATTTGAAATAATTACCTTTATCACTGGATTGCACCATTTGTAATTTGTGGCAGAAAACAGAAACAGTCAGATAACATTTTCAATAGTTGATTAACTAATATCAAACTTTTGCCTGTCTTATAAAACAAATGTACCTGTTTTACTTTTAGGATATGCACTCCATGATTCCTCTTGTACAGTCAGAGCTTTGGATAGTGTAAAGCCTCTCAGGAAGGGAGGAATTTTGCTGCAGACAAAAGATTCTTTGATGTTAATAAATACAACTTAAATACTCAACATTCTTATGAACTGCATATTACTTTGCGATTACAAATGTTTCATAGACCTGCAGTGAAACTCTTTAATGTGTTGTTATAGATTTTTTTATTGTTATCAGAATTATAAAATTAAGCTACCATGTCTGCAATTCTATGTAAACCCTGTCATTGAAATAAGATTCATTTGGATGTCAAAATTCTACACACACATATATATATATATATATATTCTTGTTACTATTTGTTCTTGTTATCTCCATTCTGTTGGTGAATCAATTTGAATTTCAAGTACCTTTGTCATGAGGACAAGAAGCACTGGAAAATCAAAATGACCACGTCGAAAAGACCAAGCTTACTGACTATTATAATCATATACATATGAAATGCGTTACTCGGCTGACTAGGCCCAGAAGTTCCTTGGAACAGTTCTTCAGTCTGACAATTTATGGTTTAAATATTTAGTTCGGGCATGTATTATAAATTTTGACAGAGGCCTTAACTAAACTCTTTCAAGTATAAGGTGATTGAAAAGGAGATGGCCTGAAATAGAAAAGGCAGTAAGCACATGATGATGTGAATTAATAGCTACCTTTTTAAATGATAAACTTTTGATGTGAATTGACCCTTGCCAAGCAATTCATCCTCGAAAGGTGTATTTTGCAGTATTTCAACCCCTTCTTGATTGTTAGTGTTCTGCTGCTCCATTTTCATGATTGTATACATAACAGCTACCTCATACTGCAACAAAAAATGAACCACTGAGCATTACAGCCTCCATGAAGACTAATGCCAAAGAGCAGGAGAAAGATGAACTTTGCATGAAAACTCTTTGCTTCATTCATACCTCTTCAAGCGACATCGGCATGACGATTCGACTGGTGGAGAAACATGGGTCAAGGACAACAAATAAAAACAAAGAGAAAGGTGAACATGCTATTGATTTCTTCATTTTCTTGTGTAGGTTCTGGAATATGTAAATATACAGAAGTAATAGAAGGTAATGTGCACCTTTTCAACTTTCTAATATCATAAGGTGCATGTAAAATTATTAATCCAAGATGAAATCTTTCATAAACTAAAGGATACAATTCCCTGATATGAACCATCTTCAAGAAGCAAGAGGATGAAGCCTGCTGTGTTTGATCTCAGGCAAAATTTGCAATGGCCAGGAGCATGTAAACTCTCTATATATTTTCTGATCGATTGCCGAAGGAACACACAAAGGAAGTTTTTTCTTCTTTCTCTCTCTTACATCACCTCGACACAAGTTCTTTATATATGAACAGGCAATGCACTATTTGATCAAAGATTGTGGTGCATTGCTATCATGTGGGGGACTATTTGATGATCAAATAAATTTTGGATTTTAGTAATTATTATTCTTGTGGATGAGGATCTCTCTCTCTCTCTCTCTCTCTCTCTCTCTCTCTATAGTATATATATATGTATATATATATATATATATATGGGGTGGCATCTTTGTTTGACAAGGATACTGAGGGCATATACCAAATGTTGTGTGTTTAGTCACGTAAGCTGTGTTCTATACGGATGTAGTTTACAAATGCCTTGGCATGGAACTAGGAATCCTATAAGGTAGGATTAGGAAGGACTCAGGGAGTAGTTTTGTGTTGGCACAACGCCCGGGATTACGTCCCCGCCTTCTTTCAATTATTTCTTTGGTTTTTTTTTCTTTCTCTTCGAGGTTCTTACTACGAGAGCAATTAATGGCAGATTTATTTAAATAACCATGAATTATATCGATAAATTGGCTTAAGACGTGTTAGGTTAGCTGTAATTGCAAACCCAATTGCTACAAACACAAATCTTCTATTTGTTTAACTATACATAGAAAATTGGTGTTAAAAATTTAATTATAAATAAGTGCACTTAAATTAGAAAATAAAAATAAAAGAAGAAAAAATTTAAAATTTAAATTGTATTTACATTTCACTTAATTAATTAATTATTAATATATAATAAATATTGTATTCTAACTAAACACTTACATTAATTTGTTTAATGTAATCCATTTTAGAAAATTTTATTTGCATCTATTTGAACAGAAAATAACTCCAATAAATATAAATAATAAAAGTTTTAATTATAATTATTCGTATTTCATATTTACAATTACGCCAAACTAAACTATCCCACCTATAATACTTAATCATGCACATGATGCGCAAATTTTAGTATTAAGGATAAAAGGGTTATGTGATTTAAATTCTTGAGATTTTTATTGTTTGTCTTAATTAGTGTATATTATACTTCAAAATATTGTCACAACATGTTAAAAATATACATATAAATATAAATATAAATATTATTTAATTTAACAATTTCAATATGAATGAAGTCAGTCGTTGAATTGATTTATTATACAATCATTTTTTTCCACCGGAAAAACAATAAAATAAATTTACGTTTGTTAATACTTTAGCAGGAGAATCTAATTTATTAAGACAATTTAGATTGTGATAAAATTATAAGTAAAATTGATTTTAACCAGAAGCTGTTATATTTGGCATTGGCAATTATTTAATGGTGATAATTTATCATTAAGTTCGCATTTAAGACTACTCGTCTATTTAATATTCATTTTAGGATCTTTTGATTTCTTATTTTATGGGTAAGTCATTTGATTTTTTTTAGTGGATCATGTTTACACATAAGAACGTAATGCCCTACTGTAACACTTAGCGCCCACTCGGAATCCAAAATCAGGAAGTCCAACGTCGACACGGTTTGCGCAGCGAAGATCGCCTCGATCCGTAGAGTTGGCAACTCTTCGGGGTAAAGTGGCAGTTATTATAACTACCTCGGTGGCGGTTACAGAAACTACCTATGCGGCGGTTGTGAGAACTTCCCATGTGGCGATTACCGTAACTACCAGGCGACAGTTACCATAACTACCTCGGGGATAGTTATGATAACTACCCGCAACGGCTATGGTGGATGAGCGGCTGGTGGACAAGAGACATGCGGAGAAGTTACTCGATGAAAGGGTGCATGGAATTGGTTTCCTAGTGCCAACGCCAAAGGGTGCCATTGAAAAGGTGGACGCTGCCAAAGGGGACATATTTGAAATGAAGGGGTGCGAATGAGCATAACTCCTTGGTGGTTGGAAGAAACCACTAGTCTTTGGACTTTAAAAGGGAAATTCGACCAAGGCACTGGAAATCAAGGGAAGGGATCTATGGATGGATTACTGAAGGAAATGCATGCGGATTACATGCAGGACAAGGCACGAATTTGAGGCAAGAACAGTGAGGAAAAATCCCTATTCGGCTCTACTACCTTGTGAGTGCATTGTGGGGAAAAATGCACGTGGCCACGGCGTGAAGCTTCATCCTGCGACTGCCTCGACGTCTCCAGCCATCTTGTCTTCTCGAGAAGTGATCCTACTCTTAGGAGTTCCTTGACAAGGAAGGAGGGTTTCCGCTGCGACTTGGGCTGCTTAGCCTTCTTGTGGTGAAGAAGTTGCTAAGGCCATCACTGTGATATCCATGATACAATTCATATGAGATTATAAATGTTAATTGTAATTCATATGCTTAATATCTACTATGATATATTTGCTAAAGTGTGTATTGTAGATTCAGTTTTCATACGCTAAAAATTAGCGAAATTCGACCAAGGCATGAAAATGTGATTTTCAAAAATATAAGAATTAAGAAAAATAAAGTTCCGGTAATTGTTCTTATATGTTAAAGTATACTAAATATGATTTTTAATAAATTTTAGAAGAAGTTTTACTTAGGTGAAATGAAGGTGCAAAAATGAAAAATCTGTAAAACGATCGATTTTGTTCTTCATATCAAAATTTAGATTTTGATTCTTTTGAATTTTTTTTATAAATATTTTCTTTGAATCCAAATGGGGGTAGTTTCTTATTTACATGTAATGTCTTAAGTAAATGAATAAATAAATAAATAAATATAGAAGAAGATCAAGCCATTTACTTAAATGGCATTACATGTAAATACTGCCCAATACCATGTCTTAACTCATACTATCCTTATGCCGACCTTAAGTCGGTAAGATAAAGGATAAGTTTCATCTACTTTTTACCTGGTTACTTATCTACCACCTCCCAACATCCGAAATCTAGAGGAAGAAGAAGAACATGTACCCTATTGAAGTCAATATCAAACTAAGTGAAGATTTTGGAGTTCTTGTCATAAGGTAAGTAGTTAACTCCTCTTCTATGAATTTCCTCTTCAAATTTCGGATAACCTAGGGTTTTTCTTGTCATGGGTTACTCTCAGGTTCAACTAATTTTTAATAATTATGGAAGAGATCAAAGTTAAGACTTCTATGAGTACAACACAACCCTAGCTGAAGTAAAATCATTTGCTAAATCTTCATATGGATTGTTTGATACCTTTTTCTCCTTCAAAAATTATAAAACTCCTTCTGTTATATACCCTTGGAGTCTACTTTCCATAGGCTTTGGAATTGAATAATTCTGAATTGTAGATTAGAAGTTATGAGTAAATGATTAAGACCCACTCTTCCTATTTTCTGAAATGATTGGTC
>LTAE01000787.1:52237-69184 GCA_001647135.1 Pontederia paniculata
ATACATGATTGCACAAGTGCATTACATGTTATATGATATGCTAAGGAGATGTGATACATCCGTGTTGATACATATTTTAGTTTAACTTATGAAATGATACATATGATATTTGATATGATATATGTTTATATGGGTTATTCGAAATGACTAGATGGTAATACATAGACTATGAGTTTTCTACTTATTGAGCTGTGGTTTGCTCATAATATGGTTTTCAATATTTTTCAGATCAGTAGACTAGTGTCGTAGTTGTGCTTGGTGATCCTCTGTAAGGATAGAAGCACTTTTGCACAAGGTAGAGATTTAAGTCTTTTCCTTTAGTCATTTTGTGAGGATGTATGTCTCCTCATGATGTATAGTTTTTGTATAAGGATGTTATATGTAAAAAAAATTGTTGTATAATGTACAAGTGTGGACTAGTGTGGAATTGCTCTGAGATCAATATATATAATGTCTGTGTCATGTTTACATTTTGATAATATCCATGTGAAATATCAAATGAATTTTGACACGCTTCCGCAATATTATATTTGGTCGACTGTAATATGTCGCGGCTTACGGATCAAACTAAGGTTTGAATCGGGGTCGTGACAATCACGACTTGAGAGATTAAGCCCGTGACATTTTTTGTACCAGAGCGCTTTTGGAGAAAAGAGATACAAGACAATGGACGACGATCATTGGAGGAGAAAGAAAGGCAAGTGGGTGAAGCCGCACTATTGTGTGGACTGTGAGCCGACTTGCCAGTGCCAAGGTGATGTAGCGACTCAGGCCAATCGTAGGATGTTGGGCCTACGTCGTGAACTGGAAGACTGCCGGGAACGCCTCTTGGAGATGAGTGATGAAAGTGACCAACTGATCCGGTTGGAAAGGAGAATGAGGGCTTCCTTTGCTCAAGAAGTCATGCGCTTGGAGAGGATCTTTGAAGACAGGTTCCAGACCTTGGAAAGAGAGAACACAGTTCTTCGAAACTTTCTGCAAGAGAACTGGCCAAGGCAAGAGTCAAGGCAAAGGCGACGAACTGGACATAAGAGGTCTACATCCAGATGGACTGCTCGGTATGCAAGCCAGCCACAACCTTCCGGAATAATCCTCACATGCAGCTTCTGTGGAGACAACCATCACCACGTACACTGTCCGAAATGGATAGAACTCCTTTCGAAAACAGAGGCAGGAGAGTCCCTAGAGGATCATAGTGATGATTCTGGGGTATCCCGAAGCAGGGATCCTGCAAAGGATCCGGACATCCACTAGGAGTTGTGGATGTGGTGCAGCGACAAGGGGCCAACACCAGACGCTGCACGTTCTTCGCGGCACCGAAGACCAAAGGTATTGAAGTTGTCTGCAGGTTGTGAAGAGGAGGCACAACCGCTTGAGCTGAAACATTCGGCCAAGAGTTTCTAGCGAGAAGGGCACAACAATGATGACTTGAGGTGGAGATTTTGTCAACGCACATGCCGCTGGAAGAGCCGCTTGGTGGAGCGACTCATGGAGGGGTTTTTAGGGAGATATTGAGTGATTGTACTTATGAGGAGTGACCATGTATTCTAAGGTTCTGAGGATGGCAGAACCTATGTCCTCAATTTACAATAAAAGATTTCCTTTCCTCTCATTTGTCTTGTCTCCGATTTTCTGTGGGAATGTCCTGAAATGATTCAAAGGGGACGAACTCATGCAAACCACGCAAAGCATTATGGTTGTGACCGAAGCTTTCGTGGGGGACAACAACAAACGAGCCTTCAAGAGAAAGAAGGGATGCTGGACGGAAAAGCGACATTGACATGGGAAATCTCCAAGGAGAGTGTCACTGGTAGACACTAGGGGGTCGTTTGGTTGGGGAATAAGACCAAGATTAAGGTCTTATTCCCCACTTTTCAACCAAACAACCATTTTAAGATTTTGTGGGCCGTAGCTCATTAATTGTAGGTAGAAGAAAAAAGTAGAGAGTAAGATAATCTTGGGTGAGGTAAGAATAAGTCTATTCCTATTGGATTAAGGGTATTGGACTAAGTAATGGATTAAAAAAATATATTCCATCACAGTGCAAGTGGAGCCAAACGGGGCCTAGGAGATTTGGAAGGTTGAATGGCCCGGATTGGCGTTCAACAAGATGTCGTGTGAAGACATCCAAGTGAAGGTTGAATGGCTCGAATTGACATTCAACAAGATGTCATGTGTAGACATCAAAGTGGAAGGTTGAATGACCCGCGATTGGCATTCAACGAGATGTCGTGTGTAGACATCGAAGGAGTATGTTGAATGACCCGGATAGGTATTCAACGAGATGTCCGTGGGAGACATCGTGAAGGCATGACTAAGTTGAATGGGAGAGATAACATTCAACAAGGGAGTACAGGCAACTCCCGAAGCGGAATGCTTGTGGGGTAAGGTGACGCAAAACACACCTTGAACTAGGAATGTTACGGGTAAACATCCTAGAGGTCCAAGTCGGACCAAAGTCCAAAGTGAAGTTGGACAGTGGGATATGTTGAAGGCCCGGATTGGCACTCAACAGAGGAGTATGAAAAACTCCTGCAGCATGAAGCTTGTGGGCAGGATGACGTGAAACACATCCTAAACTAGGCATGTTATAGGAAAACATCCTAGAGGTCTGAATCGGACCTTTGTCCAAATGGGTATTGGACAGTTGGCAGTGGCCAACACTGTGGGAAAGGTTGGTCGAAAGATACTAAGACCAACGCCGACAGAGATAGACATGTAAATGCTAAATGTTGGAAGGGTTTTGGACTGAAGAATGCAGTGGCATTCGAGGGAGTCGACCCATGCTTGGCTAAGAGACGAATGGATGAGTGAACATTCAAGATAGTCGGCCATAGTACAAAGGGATGATCCAAAGCAACGGAGAAGGCGAAGCTGGTTGTTCGCTGAGGCACTAGACTTTGGATTGATTATGGCTAGAGTAGAGCCATATGGTATGCAGTGGCATTCAGGGAAAAGAACCAACTAACAGTCAGATTGAAGGATGAAGCCCATCCGAGGAAATTGACTATGTGAGGAAACTTGGATCATGGAAAGATCCTGTAGTTCAAGCGAGTAAGTGTAGGCCGCACTTAAACTTGGACTGGTTTGGGAAGATGACTTTGGAGAAGGGTCATCTCGGCGCACCCAAAGGAAGTGGTACCCCTAAGGGCGTTGGCCAAAACCAAGTGATTTTGGACTGAAGGACGAAGTGTCGTTCGAGGTAGTCGGTCACGTTGGGCAGATGAGGGACGAAACCCCCATTTGCAAGAATCGATGAGGATTCTGTGGTTCAAGAAAAATAGTGAAGGCAACACTGGAACTTGAACATAAAGATGACTAAGTGAGAATGGTCATCGTGGTCCACCTAAATGGAAACAGGAATTCCAAAGGTGATGGCCACAACGAATGACTTCAGATTGAAAGATGAAGACACATCTGAGGGAGTTGGTCATGTCGGGCGAATGATGGCGAAACCTCATTCGTGAGGATCATGGAGAAAGATCCTATGGATTGCGAGTGAAGGTGGGCGGGAAAGCCACCGAGGTACTGATCCAAAGTTATGTGTTTGGGTTAAGGAAGGAAGCAAGTCGACACTTCCGAAACTTCGCTTAACCTAGGGTCATTGAGACTAACGGATGCGGTTCATCCAACAAAGTCGACCCTAAATTGATTCATTGGGTGGATAGCAGTTGTGGCTTGATCAACCATCAATGCATTGACAACTTTGAATAAGGATACCTTTCGAAAATGAAGTATCATTGGTCAGTAGAGTGGACTGACCCGAAAGGAAGATAAGTCAATCAGGGGCAGCGACTACGGGAAGTTTGCTTGCGCACCTGCGATGATTATCTTGGGGACATTTCTTTTGGCGGTTCCCAAAGAGTGTTAGAAGAATGTTGAGAGAACATTCTTTATCATCCAGAATAGATAGGAACTATTTGTGTGAAGTCCTGAGTATGGACTAACCGATTTGTGGAACAATCGGTGAGACTCTCCGCAAACAGGTTCGGACGGAGTAGCTTAAAAAGACTAAGTCTTTTGATGAGGGAGGCTGAGGCCTAGAAGTTCGACAAGGACAGGAACCTTGCGGACAGGCGCATGATTTTGAGATTCCTGTGATATGAGCATGAGGAAACTCATGGGAGTTGTCGAGGTCGACAACCATTTGGAGGGGGGAGTGTTGTAACACTTAGCACCCACTTGGAATCCAAAATCAGGAAGTCCAACGTCGACACGATTTGCGCAGCGAAGATCGCCTCGATCTGTAGAGTTGGCAACCCTTCGGGGTAAAGTGGCGGTTATTATAACTACCTCGGTGGCGGTTCTAATAACTACCTCGGTGGCGGTTACAGAAACTACCTATGCGGCGGTTGTGAGAACTTCTCATGTGGCAGTTATCGTAACTACCAGGCGACGGTTACCATAACTACCTCGGGGGTAGTTATGATAACTACCCGCAACGGCTATGGTGGATGAGCGGCTGGTGGACAAGAGATATGTGGAGAAGTTACTCGATGAAAGGTTGCCTTGGAAGGGTGCATGGAATTGGTTTCCTAGTGCCAACAGGTGCCAACGCCAAAGGGTGCCATTGAAAAGGTGGAAGTTGCTAAACGGGACAGATTTGAAATGAAGGGGTGTGAATGAGCATAACTTCTTGGTGGTTGGAAGAAACCACTAATCTTTGGACTTTAAAAGGGAAATTCGGTCAAGGCATTGGAAATCAAGGGAAGGGATCTATGGATGGATCATTGGAGGAAATGCATGCGGATTACATGCAGGTCAAGGCACAAATTTGAGGCAAGAACAGTGAGGAAAAGTCCCTATTCGGCTCTACTACCTTGTGAGTGCATTGTGGGGAAAAATGCACGCGGCCACGGCGTGAAGAACTTCATCCTGCGACTGCCTCGACGTCTCCAGCCATCTTGTCTTCTCGAGAAATGATCCTACTCTTCGGAGTTCCTTGACAAGGAAGGAGAGTTTCCGCTGCGACTTGGGCTGCTTAGCCTTCTTGTGGTGAAAAAGTGCTAAGGCCATCACGACTTGAGAGATTAAGCTCGTGACACCACGGTCCAAATATAATGTTCTCTCATAAACACGGAATCTCAGTCATCTCTTGTGTGATTGTACATTATTTGATAAAGATATATCTGACCATATAGCCTTGCAACAAATATAATATATATAATGCAGAACCATGAATTTTTTATAATGAAAATTATGTATAATTTTGGGTATATATATATATATATATTTGATGCAAGAGGCATGCCTTGGATTAGTCCCACATGCACAAGTCACGGAAGAGATGCTGGGTATACATAGGGACATGGCCTTCACTAGGTGTGACGCGTTTTAATATCACGCCTTGGTCAGGGATGTTACATGTGGTAAATATATATATATATATATATATATATATATTATATCATATTAATATGTCTCAAAGTCATGCCTTTAAATAGATCACATGTGGCTTTGAAGAGGGGATATGTAAGAGAGAAAATAAATAAAAAATAAAAAATGGCAAATATATATATATATATATATATATATATATATATATATTGATATTTCTTGAATTAATAGTAAAAAATATTATCATTTGCAAATGAGTGTAGCTAAATTAATATCCGAGAGAATATGAAAGAGAAAAAGAGAGTATAAATAGATTAGATATATTTCTATCGATTTTAAAATATTTAAATTAATATATCTCAAAGATCAATATCATAAATAGATTATATGTGGTTTTAATGTTATTAATATTAAGAGAAAAGACATGAGAGAAAAAAATGAAAAGATAAATTCTTATTAAATATAAATAAAATAATCATATTAATAGATCTCAAAAAGTCATATCATTAAATATATTAGATGCGGTTTCAATGTAATTAATATTAAAGATGGAAGACATGAGAGAGAAAATAAAAAATTCAAAAAAATATAAAAAAATGTATGTCTACTTATGTTCTTTAAGAAATAAAAAGAAAATTATTCAATCCACTCAATTAAAATAAAAAAATGTGAATAAGCTATAAATAAATATCAGAAAACAAATTTGATCAACAGGAAGAATGGAATTAAAATATAAAAAAACTGCAAACGAAAAGAACTTTAGGAGAAATTTGAAGGTGAAGCGGGCCAACAGCCCTGTCTCGCTACGTTAAATTTTCAAAATTATTATTGGGCTCCAACTGAATGGCCTGAAAGATCGTTGTATATATTTTTCTTCTACTTTTACATCATTTAGACTTTTGGTTCATGTAATTTCAAAGGGTGAATTATGATTTTTTTTTAAAAAAAATTACGCATATAAATTTATCTTTTGAAAAAAAACTCTCCGATGAACTAAAATTTAATTAATCTTGATATAATGCCAAATTTTCATATGTAAATTTTTTATACCATACATTTAAAGAAATATACTATTTATTCTGGCGATGAATGTTGAGCCGAATTCAATGACAAATCCCCCAATCTTTCTCCTGAATTTTTCACGGGTAATTTTAAAGATTATTTATTTAATTTTTTTTCAAACTATAGCGAAATCTTAAATCTAATTTTAAACTAAAAAATCAAACAAAAATAGATCTAATTTTTGTTTTCAATCAGACACATTAATCCTTTCGTTAACCTTCATCTATTTATTATTAAATTCATTTTTTTATTTATTAAATACCACTTTTGCCCTCTAAAATTAAAAATAAAAAAATATTTCTTTTCTTCTGTTCGCGAGAATGGTTGACACATGGCTCCTAGAATTGAATGATTTGGATGCGTCAATCCACTAATGAACAACACATTTTCTTTTCCTTTTTGCAATGAAATGTCCCCAATGAATCATCAATTAGATTCGCCATCAGTTCCAGAGTATGCAATGCCATGACAATTGCTTCTCCTCCTTCGTCTCTTCTCCTTATCCACCCTTTTTCTCCTACCCGTCATAGCTCCCAAGTCCTGCCCACCCACGGAGGCATATTATATTTTATAATATGCACACCCTGCGACCAGATCGACTCACCATTATATATGGCTTCTAGGAAGCCCGGATGACCCTCCTTCACTCCCTTGATGGCTTATGTCGCCCTCCCATTCGTCTCCCTCCACCCCCTTCATGGTCTTGTCCTAGATCCTCTTTGCTGGCCCCGACATCTCCGTTCTTCGCAATAGCTCCCCGTCCCTCATCGCATGTTTCCTCCCCTACACTACCATCCACACTCGTGGAGGCGGTACGACGATGGCATCGAAGCTCACATGTGCTCCCTCTTGTAAAACATTTGTAAGGGTTGTGGCCATAAACGTCGCATACTGGACAAGCATCTCGTCGATCATGACCTCAATCACGTGTGCGATCACGTCCGCGACTGTTGGAGATAGTATGATGCGGTGCTTGAATGAGATTAGCTACCGGAGAAACTACAGATTCCAGCATGAGGGTGGACTGTTGCATCAGGATTTCATGGTTGAGGAGGATGATGTGAAGTTCCGAGAAAGAAATAGGAGACTTCATGGCTGAAAGAGAAGACATCATCTCGCTGAAGGCAGGACTTAAGTTATTGAAGATGATGGCATTGAACGTAGCTACGGAGAGGGGATGGCCACCTGTGGTTAGTTCATCGGCAATGAACTTGGCGTTGCGAAGATATCTGGTGATGGAAGAGTCACCCTTCTTCATGTTGTGAAGTTGCATAGTTAATTGAAGGATGCTCGTGTGCGATGGAGCCCCAAAGGCATGTTCCAACATAGACCACACAAAGAATGAGGTATCAAGCCAACAACGTATGGAAGGACTTCTTTAGATAGCGAGGCAATGAGCCAACTAAGTAGCATATGATCCTTGTGAATCCATTCAGAGTGTGCTAGATTCGATGCCTGTGGGTTGAGGAGCCTTCAGCATCCAAAATCGCAACGAGACGAGGAGAGGATCCTATCACAAAGTCTTCAAGATCTAGACAACGTAGCAAGACCATCATTTGTGTTATCGATAGTAGGTAGTTGGTGGGTGTGAGTTTGAGAGAAAGGTTGTGATGAACTTGGGCAAAGGTGGGTAAGTAGTGGTGGTAGAGGTCGGAGTTTGCTGCTGCGAGGAGATAGAGGATGAAGAGGATGATTCGGCCATGAGGTTGTAGCAACAAGTTTATGGTTGTGATACCATGTAAAACCGAACTGAATCAATTAATCCCAAAAGATTTCAAGTACAAGTATATTTATATACATCTAGGTTGTGACCGTATAGATATTGTTATGGTGGGTTAGAGATGACTTGAGGTTACACCAGATATTAGATACTATCATATATGATAGTTGAGCAGATACAAAGAAGATGCTCTAACACCTCTCTTTGCCTTCGATGTGTGCCTTTCACGTGATAGGGAGTCCACCATCGAGCTCTTAGTGTGCTTGCATGAGTTTGACCTCGACCAAGGAGACCAATTCGTGGGCAGCAATAGTGAAGAAGTGTGGGAGGAGATCAAACTGGTGTGATTAAGTAATAGGGAAGACAATGAAGAAGAAAAAATAGTCATTTAATAAATAAAAAATGAGACAGTTCGATCTAATTGTTCAATTAAAAAAATTTAGACCTATTTATGTTTGATTTTAATTAACGATTAGATTTAAAATTTCGTGATGATTCGAAAGTGATTTAAGAAAAAACTCTCATTTTAAATGTATTCAACGACAAAAAGGAATTTATGGACGATTATGAAATGTGATTAAATGTTGAAAATTTGGATGATGCAACAAGTGATAGACTATTGTGTTATGATGCTCGGATTTAGTTCGATTTTCATGAATTATAGTGCTTGCGGATCTACACATATCATATCTCTCTTGGCGCTTAGACATGTGGTTATAAGACTTTCAAATCAGTCATTCACATTTCCTTAGTTCTTTTTGCTACCAAGGCTATGCTAGAGATGCGTGAGCGTGATCCGAAGATAATGAAATGCATTCCGTCTAATGTATGAATCTTAGGTAGGGTTATTATTTTCATGATTTCTGCGAGCATTAGACTTGTATGTTGCACGAAAAATGTGCTTTTGTGATACTTAAAGTTTGATGTGTGGGATATGAACTTACTTTATTTGTTGGTATTTTAGCGGCTTTGTTTTTAGTTACATGTGAAGTGTATACAGATAGAGTTTAACGAGTGTATAATTTAATTGCATTTGTTAAATGTACACACAAATTAAAAGAGTTTTATAGAGGCACTACAACAAACTATGGTTTTTGCGGCCAATCATTTGGGAGGGTCGGCACGGACCGCACCAATTGGGACGGTCTGAAATGCCCCTCCCTAAAGGGACGGTCTGGACCACCCCATATGGGGCGGTCTTAGACCACCCCATATACACCTCCGAAACGGCCCTAAAAATAATTTAGGGCTGGCTCCTCTCCTTCTTCACGTTTTTTTTCTCTCCTATCATCTCTCTCCCTTCTCATTTTTCTCTTTGACCGGTGATCGTTCATCCCTTCGTTCTCCGGCGACTACGACAAGCATACAAGACAAGTTTTCCCCCTTCTCTTCTTCTCTCATTTTTCCTCTTCTTTTCACTTTTTTCACCTTCTCCGGCGCCGATCTGCCGGATTGTCGCCGTGTTCGCGCCCTGCTGCCCTGCGCCGGGCAGCAAGGCGCGCACCCTGCTCGCCCGCCCAGGCAGTAGGGTGCGCGCACTGCTACCTAGGTGGGCGAGCAGGGCTCGCGGCCTACTTCCAGGGCGCATGTCCTGCTACCAGGAGCACCTACTGAGGATAAAATATTTTTGATAACCCACGTGAAGAATGACGACACATGGAGCTCTGAATTCGCCAAAAAGATATATGTTAGAAAATTTCTAAAAACTCTTGCATTTCTTATAAAAATATTTTAAATATTTTTCTAATTAGGTTTTTTTACAGGAAGAGTTCAAAGCTAAAGAAGCGGAGTATTTGACTCAGTGTACTCAAAATAGAGAAACTCCGAAGATGTTTTCTATATTTTGAATCATTAAATTTGAGATGTTCGATTAACAAAATAGATTCTTTAATATTTAAATTTCTTATTATTTTTTTCAACAATTTCGAAAGGTACGAAATATGGTGTACCTAGTAGGATATACCTCCATTAAATTTAAAATTTTAAATGTAAACAATAATTTACACACTCATTATACTCATGAATATATATGATGCAATAATAATTTTGTAATAAGACCACTTATTTGGAGAGGGTACAATGGCAATGAAACAAGTCCTGTTTACCCTATTAGATTGATAGTTGTAAGATGTAACTGCTGGTCATAACTACACGTGTATTACTGTTTCGTCACAAACTTATGGTAACAAGTGAAATTTGTTCTTTTAATGATTTTTATCATTAAATAAACAGTAANCGGGGCTCAACGTCCTCGTTGAGTCGACCCACATGGTTCAAATGAGCACGCGAGGTTGGCTCTGATACCTTCTGTAACACCCCCGATCCATTCAAGATATTATTCGCTTTGGGCCCATATGGCCCGCACGAATTTAAAACGCGTCTTGAATGATAAGAGAGAATGCTACATATAAGCTCATGATCACCTCCGTGTTTTGTCCATGTGGGACTAACTTTCATTCTCATCATCATCTTGGGGCCTTACATATTCAAGGCATGAAAGTAAGTCTAAAAAATAATATAAAATTATTATATATATTATAAAAAATATCAGAAATTTATTCTTATTAAGAGGAAGAATGAATTAAAACTGAAAATATGCAAATAAAAGAACTTTAGGAGAAATTTGAAGTAGACGAGGAAACGATCCAATAGGCCTGCTTTGATACCTTCTATTTTTAAAATCATTAACGGTCACTAATATGCATCTATGGCCAAAAGTTAAATAGTTAGGCATAAGATCAATAAATATTTTTATTCTTTTCTCAATATATCATTTTAGACAGGTAGTGCTTGTAATTTTAAAGGATGAAATAGATTCGAAAATGTTTAAAAATATTTTCTCGTCATTATATCAAAATGTAATGATGAATCAAAATTTTATGAACCTTGATATACATTTTTTTCAATCTGTATTTCCGTTTAAGCAAACTTAAAAAAAACATTTTCAGCTGTCATCAGAACGCTTATAATTAAACAAGATCCTCCATTATTTAAGATGCCAAATATTAGGCTACTTTCCATGTACATAAATTTGATATGGTTATACCAAATGATGCCATCATCAATTCCATGTCTGGTCCTCTGTCACGAGTAAAATAAGTTTCAAATAAAATAATTGTTATTTGCTAAACCTAGGAGATAATGAAGTTTAGTGCAAGTCTTAATTATTAAGCTTGAATTACATATTCTTAAGTGGAAAATTTGAATTACATAAATCAAGTTTTTTTCAATTTCTTTTTTCAAAAACTGAAAATAGTCTATTTAACTGCATTTTAAAATTTTAAACTTTATAATATATTGAACCGTTTAAAGAAAATCTAAGAAGTTAAATCATCAGACTGAGTTAGTTTGAATGAATACTAATTCGCATTTGGTTGTATTAACTCGATCACTAATCCAAATTGCAAAAATAAGGCCGAGTCAATTTAGGTGCACAATTTCACCCCTTAAAAGTTTCATTGGCATTTCAATAAAAGATTTTTTTTTTTTGCTTAAATATGTCTAAGATTCAAGTTCATGTGTATAAAGAATTTTATTAAAAAAAATATGCTCATCATATTTTCATGTGTTCTTTAGAACGACACATATTAATAAAACTCGAGAAAAGATAATAAAAAAAGCGTTCATAATTATTAATTGTTATGAATGAAAAAAAAATCTTAATGTAAACCTAAATTCTTAAGTGGAAGTGGTTTGATATATTGGACCTAGTTACTGTGATCTCATTATAATTAGATGTTGAAAGGGATATAATGTCAAGCCCCACGGGCCTAAAGCTAGAAATAAAATTTAATATTTAGATTTTTTTAAAAAAAAATCATCCTCATTTATTAGATAAGTGCATTTATCGTTTTCAATTTCTTTATCGATAAGATTTATTTTTTTTCAAAATATAATTCATGAATTCCGTCCATATCGTCTGAGATCCCTTTATTTCAATTAATCTAAAAAGGAATCCACCTATTGCAGCCCAATATTTCCATTTCAAATCTATTTTTGCTGACACACAATATAATGATAGATCAAGAGATATATGTAGATACTAATTAATGAACCTCAAATTCGATTTTTGGGACCATAGCACAAGTTATAGTCGAATAATGTTTATTTTTATTATCAATTATTTCTTTAGAAGTAGCCAATCAAACAAGTTAACTTGCTGACATTATATATTGATGCAGAATCGCATCATAGATTTCATCTTATCTACGGGATATTCACTTATTTCCTTTAACTAAATTTTCACGAAATTAAAAAGAAATCCTTATTGTTCTTTTATCAATTGCATATACTGTCGTAAATATGTTATATCATATTTAGAATATTATTACCCATGTAAACATAATATATATTAATCATGTATATGCATGACTGGTGACCGTGTGTAAAAGGTCGAGGTAAAAGCATGGTTGTAAAATCTCGACTGATCCAGTCAATCGTACCGATTGGATCGAGATCCAAGATCAAAATTGAGTTATGGATCGACTTAAACTCAAACTTAAAGTTGAGCTGCTTTGAACCGATCAAATTCGATTAAAATTTGAGTTCAATCGATCGATTCGATGACGAGATTAGTCAATTTCATCGTCAAGTGAATCGTACTAAAAAATATTTTATTTATATTTATATGACAAATATTTAAAAAATTATGATGTTTGATATTTCAAGAAAGAAAATATTCAATTTATAATTTATATTTTTTTAATTGAAAAGTTTTATTATTAATTATTTTATTATGTTATTACATTCGGTTTTCACGTAAACTTTGAGTAATATAAATTTGTGACTTATAAGCTATGATTATAAAATATTTTTATGTGACATATTTATTATCATATATTTATTTAGTACATATTTTATTATTGTATATAAAATTATTATCAATCAGTTCGAGCCTTCGATTTCGATTTATTCAGTTTGATCGGTGTGATCTGATCCGAGAACATCTATATATCGACGCCCTATCTGAATTGTACAACGTTGGGTAAAAGGCCTGACCGAGATATGAAGAATTTGCATACAGTGAAAAATAGTAATATTTTCAATGGTTAATTTTTGTGGTGGTCCAATCTATTGTTTTTTTTTCTAAATAACCAATACAAACATTTTGAAAAATTGGAGAGAAAAAAATATCTATGTTCATTTTGATGATAAATATATTTTGCCTACACGAAAGTGAACGAAATCTTCAGCATCGGTAATGTACATTTGGCAAAAATGTTGATGTGCATATAATTATGTGTATTGTATATTACTTTTTTTTTATTATAAAGAGATGCACAAAATATGATACAAGCAAACAAGTTAAAAATAAAAGAATATTTAAATTTTATTAATAAAAATTTAATTGGAAATATCTTAATTTAATAAAGGAAGAATAAATGATTATGTCACACTCTTATTCTCTATATTCATTTTTCCATATATATATATATATTTATATTTATATGAAAAGACTTATATATATATAATATATATATATATATATATATATATAATTAACTGCTATATACATATGGACTTGATTAATTCATCAAATCATTTATTCTTAAACGCCTCAAATGTTAATTAAGAATTGAACATATATATATAAATGTATACTATATATATAATATATATATGTATATGGTAGTGTCCTTAACTTGATTAATTAAAACAAGACACGTGCAATTCTCTTAAGCATCTTTTTCTTACATCAAATCTTGAGCTTTTATTGGCTTGTCATATGACTTTTAATACAAATATATCATTCAAGCTGGAAGGTTACGTTGATGACTTTTTAGCTCTTAGTCTTGAGTTTTTTTGTGGCGCTGCTTATTAATTGGCCACTTGAGAGACAAGGTAATATGTCTATATGTGTAGTTCAATACTATTATATATTGTAAAAAGTTGATTACTACTCACTAATACCATATTATTTGGTCTGTTCTATCTCTAGAGCTAGGTATATAGATAGACATTACTTTTTATGGCCTCGTGCAAATTGCATGATTTGTTATATAGCATATATTAAAGTTCAATTGCATTACGAGATAAGTATTACTTGACAAAAAAAATACTAATCCAAGTTTATTTTAGCTCAAGAAGGAAATATAATCAGCATTGCATATGCTAACATTTTCCTTAATTACCAACGAATTTTTAACCCCAATTATAATACTTCCAAAAGTTTGGAAAGCTAGTAATCAAAATGAAGAAACCTTTAATTAATTGAGAGATGAGGTTTTTAAAAATTCTCCATAAGTTTTCAGTCAAAAAATTTTTACTGGAATACCTCTTAGTTAGATATAATTGATAACAAAAATTTTACCTTCACAAAACCTAGTAATCAGTCTTGGGTATTTTGCATGACAACCTTGTGAGTTCGGTGACAATGTATGGTTGAGCCTTAGGATGTTTAGGATGTTAGGCATGAGAGTTTCATCTTTAGAGTAGGCAAATTAACTAACCTACATAGCTAATGATTATAAAGCAAAAATTAACCTAACTATTTTATATAGTCATCCAATCTACATATAAAGTACAGAATTTAGAAGCTTTTGCAGGCAAATTGAATAAATGGTTGGTGGCGGTCCAACTTGCAATATTGCCAAACATTAGTCTTGTATTACAGCTAATCCTTACTAAACAATTAAGCTTAATTAATTAATCAATCACCAGCGAAACCGGAGTTGGTCTTCCATGCATGATCAAATTAATAAATTAGCTTCCTGATTATTGATTAAGGTTCTTCTTTAATTATATGAACAATTTAATTTATATGAATTATACGATATTTCGAGAAACTTGTATCTTTTTTCTTACATTAAACTCACATCTTTGTTAATTTTTATAATAATAAAAATGAAAAAAAAAATATGATGACGTGATTGCAATAAGCATCTAAAGTTTCAAGAAAGGGACCCTCAAACCTCCAAATTGCTGAACATAATAGTTCCCTACAAGAGAAGTAATTTGTGACCAAACATTATATATGATTATCAAGTCTACCGTTGTTTCATTAATTGTAAACACCAAGTACGGGGAAATTTTTTTTTGGGGAAAAATGATTGCTTGTGAAAAAAAAGTTAAAAAAATATAAGTTAAATAACAATGAAATTTATAATGCGGAACATATGTAGCTCGTATAGCATAAAATGCGAGCTAGCGTCATATATATATAGCGTGAGTTTGAAATATTTTTTACTTCTAAAAGATCCTTTTTTTTGTCGATCATTGATATTTCAATTATAAAAGAACAAGGAAAATATTTACCTAGCTTAACTTAGATTTAAGTATATAAATGTATACAAGTCGTAAAATATGTGTATATACA
This sequence comes from Pontederia paniculata, assembly GCA_001647135.1. Taxonomy (NCBI): domain Eukaryota; kingdom Viridiplantae; phylum Streptophyta; class Magnoliopsida; order Commelinales; family Pontederiaceae; genus Pontederia; species Pontederia paniculata. Next base: position 67,672 of record LTAE01000787.1, read on the forward strand.
ACGAGCCACAGGAAAGAAATGTTCCAAATCAAAATTGGCATCAATTAAAGTGCACATTGGAAGTAACTAAACTACAATTAATTGTTGCCCGTTAAACATACAAGGACTGAATTCATAGTCAAACATAATGAGCTATTGCCATTAGTAAATTAAAAGGAGAGTACATATATGCGACAAGGATTCATCACATTATGTCACCGTGACAATAATTAATTGAGGTCCCTTTGACTCAATTCGTCCCTAGGAAGTAATAATTAGTAACAATATAAAGGTCGTCCTAATTGATGAATTAGATTCCATACAAATTTTATTATGAGAGCAAGTTCCAAGTTATAATTAATTAATTAATTAATAATGTATTAACATCTAGAAAATATATTAGACCCCAAGGTACGTAAGCTGCAGGTCATATCCAAAGGGGTTCCTCCCAGAACGAGCCATGGCTGCTCAACTGGTCAAAGAACAGCACGTCGTCGTCGTCGTTCTGATCAAAACCATAAGCGGCGCCGGCGACGGCGCCGTGGATGCCGTGGAAGATTTCCGGAGCGCAGGGCGGCGGCTGGTTCGCCTGGGCCATCTCCACGTAGATGAGCGCAATGAGGTTTGCGTGCTGCGCCTGCAGGTTCAGCAGCTCGGCCTGCGCCCGGGCGAGCTGCGCCTGGAGCTCGTCGGCCTGCTTCTGGAGCTGGCATATGGCGCCGGCGCAGCCGTACACCGGATCCCTGATCCGGGCGTTCGCCTCGTACACCATGCTGCTCACTGCGTCCGCTCTCTTGTTCTCCGGCAGCTCCTGTAGTTATATATGTATATAATCAAATGCATGTTACTTTGACTAAAGTCTTCAATGCACACTTGCTAGAGAACTGTAGCTATCTAAATAACACTGCAGAGTTGGAATAATTGGCATAATATAAGCAAAGAATTTTATCCTTATATGCAATGTCATAAAGTTCATAAGGGCCTTAATTATTTTGATGTTTTAGAAGTCAAGAATTTGGCCAACTCTTGGAGTCATGTTCTAATGCGAAAATACATTTCTTTTCCTCCAAAGTCCAAACCAATGTTTAACAGTACTGTAAGCTACAAGTTTGACGGATACAGCTAAATTTAGGTGTGTATGTGTTTGAGTTTGGATGCTTCTACATGCATGCATGATTGAGTACACAGAAGTGTGAGGGTATGAACCTGCAGAAGCTTAATAATGTTGCTGGCGCCGAAGACTCGGTGGGCGGTGGTGAACTTGAGCGGCTCTGTGGGAGGGAAGTATGGCGCCAGGACGCACTTCTCGGCGCACCGCCGCCGGAGTATCTTGCATGCAGCACAGGGACTGAGGACCACATGATGAGGAGGAGGAGGTGGCGGCGGCGGAGGAGGGAAGGAAGTAGTAGAAGAGGAGGTGGGAGAAGTGGAAGGAGAGGAAGAGAAGCTGTGGAAGTTGGTAGTGTCAGTACTCGAGTAGTCCATGATTTGGAAGCAAATGGAGAGAGAGAGAGAGAGAGAGAGAGAGAGAGAG
>LTAE01000788.1:0-12498 GCA_001647135.1 Pontederia paniculata
TTTTAATTTGAAAATCTTTCATTTAATTTTGCAAACTGTATGTGATTGCAACACTTGTATATTATATAATTTGGAATGTTTAAATTATGTGTTATCAACTAAGTGTTCTTACATTTGAGATGATTTTTATCTACAAAATAATAGCGTCCTTTAATGACACGTTGAATAATGTCCTTACGATAGGGACGCTTGAAGATGATATTGAATAACGTCTTTAACTTATCAACGCTTGATGCTGACACAATTTAGCGTCCTTATAATAACAACACTTATTGACGACACATTAAATTTGTGTTGTAATATTAACGACGCTTATTAAGAACGCATATAGAGGCGTCCTTAGATTGGTGACACTTATAATATTATTAAAAGTGTCCTTACATTATGGACACTTAATAACGACACATATAAATGTGTCTTTATGCTAATAATATATAATAATGACGCATGAACTTGTATCCTTAAAGTATCAATGCTTAATAAGGACGTATTTTATAGCGTCTTAATGTTAGCGATACTAGATAGAGATGCATTTATTCGCGTCCTTAAAATTTTTTGGGAGTACTGAGACGTTTTTTATAGCGTTGGTGAATGTATTAAGGACGCAATGCATGCGTCTCTACTAAAGTAAATATGAATCCTTAGATGATCATTTTGTTATAGTGATGATAATAAAGACGTCTGTAAGAAATTTAGGCCAATTTTTTAGGTGCATGAAATAATAAGTCGAAACTATAAAACGATTTTTGGGATATTCGAAAATGTAAAAGAAATCGCTAATCCATAATTCAAGAACCTCGGACGTACTAGAGATCACTAGTAGAATCCTCTAACCTTTGAGCTTGTCTTAAAGCATTGCACTTCTCATAAACTGCATTTCTTTATTCTTGTAATCACATCAAGCAGTTTTCATAAGTGCATGTGTATATGGCCTGTATTATTGGCGTCAAATATCTAACAATTATGTTATGTGCCATTTATCGAATATTGACTTAGTACTATGTGCTAGTTTATCTACTATTTAAAATTTGTACTTGTATCTTTTGCAATTACAATAATTTTATTTTTATGTTATTTTATTTTTTTGATATGTTATTTTTGTTGATTTATTATGATAAAAAGATATGATAATAGCCCTTTAAAGAGGAGGCCTCGCCGGGTGAATCAAATTTCACATTGTTGCATTTCCTTTTTAATATATTATTTTTTTATCAACATAAATTAAGCTTCTTTCGACAAGGGTGTGTTTCACGTTGAAACGTCTAATAGCATTGTCAATCATCTTCAACTCACAAAGAAAAGTAGTCATGAGCATTTCAAGTCATTGCCAAAGAAGATCTTATTGTTTGGGTGGAGGGCCGCCCCCACCTTTTTTATACTTGAACTTTATATATATATATANTTTATTTAATTATGAATTAGTGTTATAATATCAATATTTTTAAATGTTCACATTTTTTTATTTTTTATTTTTAAATGTTTAAAATAAAAGCGCTCTTCAAGTTCCACTGATGAAGCTAAGGCTCCCTTTTCTCCTTTTCATATTTGAAACCTGAAGTAAAATTGATTTAAATATCTTAAATTACATTAAGTTATTTCAACAAAATATTAACAATTATAATTGAAAATATAAATTAATGTTCAAAATAATTTTTAAATTATATAAATAGTTATATGAGCAATTGTGCACCCCCTCGATAAAAGTTCCGGCTCCGTCACTGAGAAAGAGGTATTGTCTCCTCCCCAAGCCCGGCCTCTTGATTTTTGGAGGCGGAGAGTGAGGACGATGTTCACTAATTTTTTTTCTAAAAGAAAAGTCTTTTTTTCCTATTTTTATTTTAAATATATTATAGTAAAAGTCATTAAGATAAGGAAAAAAAAGACTATTTCATCATTAATAAATAATTTAATTACTAGATTTAAAATAAATAATTGTAAGTTTTGAGGTATAATATGAAAATAAATTATAATTAGTGCACGAGCAAATAATAGTTTACCTATGCTCAGCCCTAAATGTTTTGATTTAAACATTAAGATTTGCTTAATTACTTCATTATTTTTTCATGTTGATTATTTGTTACGAAAGTCATATTTAAGTATTGAATATTGGGTAGTTACTAGAAAACATACTGCAATTATTTATTTTGGAATTTACTAGGCTTTATAGTGCTTCTCACTTTAAGCCAATTATTGTCCCCAAGTCAAGTTTGGCTTCTTTCGGTAGAGAACACAGGGCAAAGCCCAAACTAACACTAAGTGGTGCTTGGTAAGAGGTTCGTAATTGATGTAATAAGTGTTGTTATTCACCTAACTATATTATTCTTTGAAATAATTCAGGAATAAGAGAAAAATATTGTGCCTTGGTGATAGAGAATAAGCTACACTTATTCTTCAGTAGAAGAATTTAGTTATTCTTGCTAATGGAAAAGAATCATTAAAAACTAACCTTTTTCAAATTTCAAGGCATAGACTTTGCTAACAAATCTTGTGAAGCCCACATGAAACTTTTTGTCTTTGGCTTTATTCAGGTGAATAATATACAGTCACCATATCATCCATCATTCAAACAATCCTTTAGACTCCAAAGGATGATTATGTAATTACAGAAGAACCACTCATCTCCACCTAAAAATCTCGGAGCAAGCTCTAAAAAGGCAGCATGGAAGCACACTCGATCCATATGGAATGAGCAGTGCACATTTGACAAATTAGTGTGCCGATTGATTCATGGGTCTGTTTGGCTCTTCTTTTTCTTTTAGGGTTTCAACGTTCTTTTTGCTGTTTCATAAAACAAGTTAATTTGCAAAAGTTAGCGGTTACAATGTAAATATCTAAACGCTTTTAAAGAAGGTGTCCAATGTTTAAAGGTTAAAATTAGTTAGAGTTTTATTTTTTTTTCAAAATTGCACTTGCTATCTTATGTCATTCTTTTCTTTTCCATCTTAATTTATCTTTTTCTCATCATTATCTCTTCAATTTGCACATTACTTATTTTTCTACCGTATTTTCATATTTTTTCGTTATTATTGTCTCTTTAAATCGGACTACTTAGAAATTTAATCAAACTCAAATAATTTTATAATCATACATGTTTTTTTACATACCATGTTTAGAAAGTTATGCATGCTTAATTGCATTTAATTTCTTTGATTTGGTAATATGTCTAAGAATAAAAATAGATAGTTTAGAGTCCTAATAGAAAGAAATTTTGTTTTTTTTTTGTCAGATCTTTTTCTTTTTCATGAAAATAATGTTGAATTGTTTTTTTTTTTAAAATATATTAAATAAATAAATAAGTTATGCAATATATCAGAACAAATATCTCACGTTCGTATATTAAATTACATATATCCATTTATATCATTCTATGGTTAACAATCTTTGTTTGCAAAACACTTTTTATTAAATTTATTAGTCAAATTATTATTCCGCATCCGCTAATAAAAATAAATAATCGCTATTTATTAGATAAATTGCTACAGTTACGCGCTATCCCCTATTAAACCACTAACCTTATCAAACATACCCGGTATATGACTGCATCTATATAATTTCTACATAATTAATATAATGATTTGGGGGGTGGGGGGGGGGGGGGTATATATATATATATATATATATATATATATATATAGGTCTGCCCCTAATTCAATTAATAAAAAAATTATTAGGATTTAAACTTTTTTAATTCTTAAAACGACTAATCAATTTGAGTTGATCTTAAACTCTATTTTTTATTAATATAAAACAATGAGATGATCAAGGCTTGTTGGAAAGATTTGTTTTCCTTTTTTTGCCTTTGAAGATATTGGTCATTAATCATCATGTATAAAAAAAGATAAATTGATCATTCTTGATGGTGATGATGAAAAAAAAAGAAGATAGGGCTTTTGCAAGAAAATAGAGAGGTTCTTCTTGAAAAGTAAAAGATTAAGAATCAAATTGAAGATATTTATGAAGATATTTATGAAGATTGCTTAATACTTTGATCATAGATAATCACAACAATCACGCGAGGTCATTTGCATTGATTATTTAAAGGGGTTTCAAAAAAAATTATTTATTATTTTCAATATATTATTTTTTTGGTTTAGTCAACATTCAAAATATTTTGTATTTCGTTCTTGGTATAGTGAAATATCTTTTTGATTTCTTCGTAGTCTTTTTCTCCTCATTAGAGGAGTTGTTCATGTAAAATTTTGTGTCTATTTTATCTATTTTTTTATTTTTTATACATGATATTTGATAGTATTATTTGTAAGATCTAAATGACACCAAGAGAGGAGGGTGAATTGATGTATTAAAATTTTCGATAATCTAAACTAGTTATCTTAGCAAAAACAATCAATGCATAGATTGTAGTAAGCACAAATGCAAATGCAAAGAAACAAGGGAAACAAACACAATCGAGTTTGTTGACGAGGTTCGGTCGAACTTCTGGTCTACGTCTCCGCTCCGGTCTTCTCAAACTCGAGACCTCCGGAGTTCACTAAATTCCTTCTTCAAGGGCGAAGGCTCCCTATAACTTCTTCTCCTTTCTTGCGAAGGCAAGGAGACAACCTCTTACATAAGTGTTCACTCTTGAACGCACACTCTACTTCCTTCTATTCCGGGTTCGACACTCGAATGCTCAGAAGGAGGAACTAAGGCGTCTTTACTCAAGCTCTGGAGTTCGCTAATCAATTTGCCAAAGTTACTTCCCAAGACTCTTGAGATTATAATTTATACTATGCACAAACGATCCAAAATCTTTCACAGAAAAACTAGTCGTTAATGCAAGTACAGTACTCTTCACCTACCCCTTCGGTCGTCCACTTTCTCTGCTCCGATCGACCGCTGCTTCAGTGAAGTCATCCATTGAACTATGCTCCGGTCGTCCATCGTTCACCTTCAGACATCCGCAATTTCGAGCTTTAGCCTTTGTTCCTGAGTCAAGCTTCTTCGGTCGTCTGTTGATTGCACGCCAATACTTCGGTCGCTCGATCTTGACTTGAACTTCGTTCTTCAACACTTCTCCGGTCGTCCGCTGATTGTACACCAATATGGTCGATCTTTACTTCAGTTGAATGCTCTTGTCAAGCTCATTCGATCGTCCGCTGATTGTACATCAATCTTTCGGTCGTCCGATCTTGACTTATACTCCATTCTTCAATACTTCTCCGGTCGTCCACTGATTCTTCCTGAATCATTCGAACGTCCTTTTGTCTCTTCACTGAGTACTTCGGCTGTCTGCTCATTCCTCACTGAGATCCTCGAGCATCCGTAGTTTTCTTCTGACATTCTTAGGACGTCCTCTGAAATTCTTCGGACGTCCTCTAACAACACTCATATTCTTTGCATGACCTTTCAGTCTTCTGTCAAGTTCACTGGTCGACTACTGCTCTGACTCACAATCTCTCGGACGTCCGTTGTCTTCACGTGAATTACGTCGATCGTCCACTGATCATTCGGATGTTCTTTTGTTTCTTCACCTCAGCTCAGACACTCTTCCGATCGTCCACTGCTTTAACGCCAAAGCTCTCGGATGATATTTCTTTTCGTCTAGATACACTCGGTCGTTCGCTCTTCACCTTCGGACGTCCTTTCTTTTTGCCCATCATTTCTTTGGTCGTCTACTGCTTTAACTCCAGAGCTTTCGGACGACCTATCTTTTCGTCTAAAATCTTTCGGTCATCCGTTCTTCAACTTCGGACGACCTTTCATTCATTCACTTCAACCCTAATGATCTTCGGTCATCCATTGTTTTAACTCTAAGACTTCCAGACAACCTCTTTCTTCATCCTGAGTACTTCGTCCGTCCGCTCTTCCTTTTGGTCGACCGCTCAGTATTTAGCTCTATTTCTTTAGTCTGTTTTCTTTACTTCGGTCGACCTCTTTGCATCATTAGGACGACCACTCCACACCTAAGATTTTTCCTCCGTCTTTTTTGTATATAGGTCATCCACTTCTTAACCTTGGTCGACCTATTACTGACTGAACACAAAAATCATGTCTTTCATAAATACATCAAAGATTGTCAGTACAACTAAGCTTTCCTCAAAAATTTGTGATCATCAAAACAATCTCGGGATCTTAGATTCAACATTATTTAATTCATGCATAGAAAATTTAGGGATAATTCTCAACAAGTGGTATTGATCAAGGTTAATGTAAATATTCTCTTAGTTAAGTGGAAGAAAATTATTTTAGCGAGATGATCAAATGAACATCAAATAATTACTTAGTTGAAATGGAGGATTTCTTTATTGTATGAATTTGTTTGAGCTACTTGAATTAGGAGATAAAATGGCAACGCAAAAAGTATCGAAGGGTGAAAAAGATGACTATCGGAATTGTTAGATAATTTATTGATGTATATTTTTCATCTTGTTGCTCAAGAGACATGCACAATTTTTTTTTGAAAATTTTGCAAAGCTTATACGAGAGGAATACAACCCATAATAGAATATTTGTGATTAGAAAATTGATAAATCTAACATTTAAAGATGAAAATTCTATTGTTAAGTATTTGAGTAAACATCATAATTTAATAATTCAACTGAGAACAATGAAAATAATCATTGATGATAGAATGCACGTATTAATGATACTTAAGTTCCTTACAAAATTCATGAGAAATTTTAGTGGTAACACTTAATAATTCTGCTCATAATAGTGTTGTATTGCTTTTCAAGATTACTTGTTCAATAAAAAAATAAGGAGGAAGATCATGAAAAGAGATATTACATAAGCTCTTGTCAAAGAAAATAGGGGAAGAGACAAAAACAATGATCTTACGTGTCATAATGATATATCACAATCCAAAGGAAATTTTTCATATTATCATTATGGTAAGGGAGATCATATCTAATGAAATTATAAAGATTGAAAGAAGCAACAAAATAAGAAAAAATAAAAAAAAGTGAAAATAACTAGAATATTATTCAGTTACATCATATGATGATCTTGTATTTATTTCATATGGAATAAAGCTTGTTGTTGATTGTGAGTTGATTTCGAAGAATCTAATGTACATATAATATTTGTGTCTCAGTTGAATTTCTTCTTGACTTTCGGATCAAGAATGTATCACAATCAATTGTTGCTAAAAAAAAGTTGTTAGAAATTTGATTAGACAATATCAATTAATGCAATCGGGAAAGAGGTTTCATTAAATTTATGATACAAGAGATTAAGACAAATACGTAGGATTGCATGTTCTGAAGATGACTTCTTAAATTATTCTTATTAAAGTTACAACTATGAATATTTATGATGATTATCAATTTGGTAATAATATAGAGTATTATTTTTTGTCGAGTTAATATATTAAATTTTGAGCATTCTAATGTGTGCAATCCTATTGAGATTAACTTCTTAGGTAGCAATAGATATTTATTATTTTTATCGATGATGTTTCACAAAAAAACTATGGATTTATTTATCAAAATAAAAGATTATATATTTTTTAGAAATTTTTAATTTTTTTATATCAATGTGGAAAAAGTGAGTAGAAATAAGCCAAAATATATTTAAAATAAATAATATCGATGAATATACATTGAGGATGTTCAAGAATTATTGCTCAAAGCATAATATCACATGTGAGAAGACATTGCCTACAACTTCATAACATAATGATGTTGATGAAATAATGAATAGAATCATTTGGACAAAGTCATATGTTTGTTAAGAATGACTAAGTCGTCGAATTATTTTGGGGTAAAGTTGTGAATATTGTGTGTTACCTGATTAATAGATTTTCATCGAGTCATTTGAATTCTAATACTTTAGAGAAAGTGTAAACTGATAAAAATAATATTTTATTTTCACTTAATTAAAGTTTTTTGTTATAGAGCATTTGCACATGTGTCAAAAGAACAAGGACAAAGATTAAATGATAAGACTCAATTATGGAGATGCAAAATCTAAATATAAGTTATGTGATACAGAGAAGAAAAAAAAATCATCAAGAGCAAAGATATGATCTTTCATGAATTCCAAACCCTAACTTGAGTACAACAAACAGATAACAATGATAAATGTATGTGTTGAACTAAGGGAAATGATCTGTGTTAGATGTAGATGACAAATATGTAAAGGATACTAAACATGAGGAACAAACAACTTCTTGTCCTCACAAACCTTAGATAGAGCATGTTCTTCTACTAGATATTCAAGTTCTGAATTTTGATGATTATTGAAGAATAAGAGGTAAAGACAAGTTTAAAAAGAAAATTAAAACATGATCCCAAATTGATCGGCGTAAAAATTAAGTAATGATTCTTGATAAACCATTTCTTTATCATGAGTTTGAGGGGAAAATTGTTGGACTGATGTGCTGAGCCGAACTTAAACTATTTTAATCCTCAATATTATCAATCAATTTGAGTTGGCCTTGCACTTTAATTTTGATAAGTATGAAACAGAAATTTCTCTTTTACGTGTGAGAAGAGGTTGTCAAAACTTGTTGGAAAGAAAAAATGGATTTTTTTTCTTTTTCCTTTTAGAAGATTGCTCATTGATCATATATAAAAATGAAAATTTTGATCGCTCTGGGTGGTGGAGAAAGAAGAGAAAAATATATGACTTTAGAGAAAGAATATAAAGATATTCTTTTTAGAGAGAAAGGGATCAAGAAAAAAATTCGTCCCAAGAGGATGTGATGTGACAATAGAGAATGTGATAAATATCTTTTTTATATTATTACAATAGAGGATTATAGTAACAATATACTATTATTCATATTTATTATTTTATAAATTTTCAGAGAATATCTATTTGTTATTTACAATAGATTATTATTTTTGAATTTAACTAAAATTCGAAGAATTTTGTAATTTATTTTTGACAAAGTGAAATAGTTGATTGCTGTATAATTTTTATCTTCTTATTAGAAAAATTTTTCACAAATTTTTTATATCCTTATTTGCCTATTGTTACTTTTTGTGCATTGATATTACGTTAAACAATTTAATTGACGAGGAGAAATTTGAAGAAAATTTCCAACACTTCTCCTATTTTAATACCCCACGGTTCAACCATTCCAATGTGGTATAGATATCCTTGTGTCCATCTTCCTTCAATGTTTCAGATAAGGCCCCAGCTTCTGCTGGCCCAAGTTGTCCGAGTGATGAGCGATGAGCCATTAATTTGTAGAGTGACGGACAATCCAAAAAATAAGAGGAGCCAATATATAAAAATACTGTGTAGTTTCATTTTTTTAATTTTTTAATAATTTTATACATAATAAATATTAATAACAAAAATTTCTTGGGTCGGTCGCTGTTTTTTTACATAATTTATACTCGTCAGAGTTCAGACTGTAGCTGCCTTCGATGAGTTAGGCCACTAGCATTAACTTGTGCCTTTGTGAGTCCCTATACATATGCAAGCTGCCATTCCACATTAATTATTTGTAATGCCCCTTCGCGTGGCCATTTGAAGCATTCTTTAAATAGCATACTATCTCTACTTCCATATATGGCTATGCCAGATTCAAAGGTGACGCTCCAATATGTTGATTTCCTTTTGGTGTCATTTGAATGCAAGAATAAAGGTATGGATACAGGAGGAGGGGAAAGATAATAAGAGAAGAGAACGAAAGAGTAATTTTTTTTATCTTTTTCTTCGTTACTCTTCTTTTTTTTTCTCAATTCAAACACACAGTAAGTAAAATTTAAAAGTATAATGATAAAAAAATAAAAAGTTGATTAGATATTTTAGTACTTTTATTAAAAAAAAATTAATTATTATTATTTTAATATTTATTACAATATTATAATAAAATATTTCACACGAAATAATGAAATAGTACAAAATTAATCTTATCTATACAATTTTAAAATTAATAATATATATCTTGATCAATAAAGTAATAAATTATACTATATTGTGTTATAATATTTTTTAACAAATAATTGAGTCACACTAATTTCTTTAGTGTATAAAGTTAATTATTGATTTTAATGACTGCACTTTTGCTAAATCATTCGAAAGAGTTGATGCTTTAAATAAAGAAGTAGTATTGTAATATCAGCTATATATGATTAATACTTTATTTTTAATTACCTTAACGGAATATACTTTATTTTTATTAAAAATAACATTTATTTTAATTATTTATATACTATTCTCTCAAAAAAATTACTAATATACTAAATTTTAATTAAATAAATTAATAAATATTATTATATATAAGTATAATAATACAAGGATGCTTCCCTATATATAATATTATTCATAATCCTAGTTTTAGATTAAAAAATGATTAGTGCATTATTAAAGTAATAAATATTTTTTTTTAAAATGTCATATCATCATAAAAACAGAAAGTCAGGTCCAACCACTGCAACAAACCTAAGTTTCTATTAAGATAATGCTGATAATAAAGATAAAATATGAACAATAGTAATTATTCTTGTCAAGATTTAGCTATTCACTAGATAATATTTGTCCTAGTACACTAATAGATCATTGATAATTTTGATCCGACGGTCTATTTGAATCGAAGGTAAATAAAAGAAAAAAAAAGGGGGAGGAGATGAAAAAAAAATTCTCCTTGTTTAGATTGAGAATTAAGAAGGGGAAATGAAAGGAACGGAAAATAATGATTTATCTCCATTTCCCTTCATTTTAAGTTTTAACATCTTTCTTTCAAATTCAATTTAAGATATAAAAAAATAAGCAAATAATAAATATTTGTTAAATTATAAAAATATCCTCGTTTTAACATCCGAATATGATTAATATTTTTCCGCTATTACTCTCCCTTTCCTTTTCTCAATTTCTTTTCTACTCTTTCTCCCTTTTTCCCGTTAATAAGTGTATCCAAACACACCGTAATCAAAATTTAGTACATGAATAATTTAAAAAGAAAATTATTTTTTTTACCAGTAATATCAAAATTTTAATATTATATTAAGCTAGCTGAACGGCAAGAAAGGTCCTAATTCTTGGTGGCCCTTCCCAAATGACTATGCACATTGGATTCTTGTCTCCATGGAGTTGTTATGAGTGAGTGAGTCCCTTTGACGCCCACATAAAACAAGGAGTGACACATAAGATCATCAAGTATGCATTATTTTCAAAATACTTGGATGCATACTTTTGCTATACCTTATTTCTTTAGTTTTCTTCTTTTCAATGACTATATATATCTATGTGAACGTAAAGGTGGTCAGTGGCACATGTATGTTTTGACTACATGACTAGAGGCAGACCATAGAGAAACAAATAAGTTCAAATTAATGGTCAATAACAATGGTTTAGTCAACCATATTAATTAATGCACATATTGCCAAGTTATATCGGTCGCTTTCACTCATTGTGCATTGTAGAAAGAGGGGAGCCCTTTTTTCATTTTTAAATATAAAAGTAAAAAAATGTGAAATAACGTTAAAATTGACTGAAAGTATAAAGAATGCTTAACAATTTGTCTAATATAAATAATAAAATCAAATATGTTATAATAATAATGAGGTAAAAAAGAGTAGCCATCGAAATAAAAGCTAGCTTATTAGTATGCATCCTTTTCATGGGAAGAGGTTTGACGAGCAATTTTTGTATATTAGGTTTTCATATGCAATTACCTTCTTATTCTCACTAATTTTAAAACTGATAAATTTAGATCGAAAACTTTTGTTATATGGAATTTTAAATAAGGTTTTATGCGTAATACATGTCCCAAAACTTGACATTTGCTATTCGAGTACATTTTACCAATTTGAACGCGTATATCTAATTGATTTGGCAGTAAAATCCAATTAGAAATATGGAGCCTGAAAGTTTGGACCATGAAATTTGATATTTTGACCTCTCGTCTTAACATCTTTTTCTTCCTCAAATTTATCAATCGGTTGAATAATATACCATTCTTAAATTGGCTGACATTTAACTCTTAAATCTTAATCAAATTTGATTAGCCTAAATAACAAATAGGTCTAGGGTCCTAAATTATTAAAATATTCGAAAACATATTACTTCCGAGTTTATAATTAATCTAGTGAGTATTTATCTTTCTGGTTTTTACTCCAACACTGACTTAATGTTCTAATATCTCTGTATGACATTGATCGGGAAAAAAAACTCTGAAGAGAAACTAATTCATAATTATCTAAAGGTATGTTTGGATAGAAGAGAAAAAAATAATGGGATGATTTTTTTATCCTTATTCAATTTGAATTTAGAGATGATAATTTTTTGTTAGTTAGGAGCGAAAAGAAAATTAATTTTTAATTTTTAAAGAATATTTTTTATCAATTTTTCATTCACATATATAAACAGTGTATATGTATAAGTAAAAAAATTAAGAAAAAATAAAAAAATTACCTATTTAAATAAATAACATCTTATCACTTATCTCATCAATTGGGAATATTAAATTCATAATAAATATAAAAAGTTTAAAAAAAATAATATCTATCACAAATTTAACATTCAAGAATTGAGAAGAACCTACCATATTTGTTAAACTCATATATATATATATATATATATATATACATATATATATATATA
>LTAE01000788.1:12815-42562 GCA_001647135.1 Pontederia paniculata
GAGAGAGAGAGAGAGAGAGAGAGAGAGAGAGAGAGAGAGAAAAGAGATATAGAGAGAGAGAGACGCACATGCCCTGGTTCAGTGTTCTGGTTTCTCATCTTTCAAGGTGTTTGATGAAATGACGAGGTGGCAGTTGGACGTGGACCTTGATGCGTATCTGTCCAATTTGGCTGCGGGCGCGTGATGGGGTCCGCGCGGTGTGGCCCGATTGGTAGGATAAGGTCTGAATGGGTTTCGGTCCCTACCAAGTTTGCTTTTTGGGTTTCTTTTCCTAACATTGATCATGATATGAGTTATTGAATGCAATCATCATATCAGTACATCTAATGAAACATTATTACCTAATTATTATATAGTATTAGTATAATCAATGTTGTATTGCTTGATGAGCTTAAGAAATTATGTATTGTATATGAATTTATTAAGATATATTTGATAGTAACTTCTATCATGTTACATATATTAGACATTTAATTCTTATAATTATAATTTTGTAATATTTGTAGCTTTAATATTTCTTTTAACATCTTCAACCTTTCGTATTTATGACCTTATACGTGTTACAATTTTTTTTAATAGTATACCATATTTATATCCTTATTTTAATGAAAGAGATGTACATAATAAATCAGTCAAATCGATCAATATCTGTTTTTTTTTATTTTGCTCACATATATTAGCATAATCGATATTTCAATAATTTTATTTCTAGGGATCCTCGTATTATCGTAATCCTGAATTAGTGACTTGACCTTTCAACGCACCGTCTATCAGGGTCACGTACTATTATAGTATACTGTGTGAAACGAGTCTCCATACTAAAACAAAAATATTTAATATCCCATCGCCAACCACATTACATCCTTATTAATTAACACCATCTTATCTCGTGACATGTCCTTTTCTAATATCAATTTGCAGTGGTACAAAATTTTATTTACGAACATTTCATAATTTTCTTATTTTGATTTAATATAGGAAAAAAACTTATTGATAATACCATGTGGAGGCTCTAACATCTCTCGTCTGTTTGTGCATCATCCATGTTCGTCCCTTCCTTTCCCTATTTCCTTGCCAGTGATACGTCGCCTTCGATCCAAAACGAATAATTTCGAATTGGGTTTAATCAAATTGAAAAAAAAATTGAAACTCAAAAAACCTGAATTTCAAGTCGGATCTGATCATGGACTATTTATACGGACTTGAATTTTGTTATATATTTAAATTATTTATGAATAATAATATATTTTAAAATAAGATATGTAAAATAATTAAAAAAATATGAGCCGGAATAGAATAGATTACACCGGTTTATGACAAAGTAATGATAAAAATAATAAATGTATCAATAAAATAAGTAACTTAAGTATTAGTTATTTTTTTATTATTAATAAGTTTTAGTTGTTCACATGGAGTTATAAATCATTCTAATTTAAACTAGGTGACTAATAAGTTGATGTACTGAAAAAATGTTGTACATACACGTTGATCTATTAAATTTGATGGTGCAGTTACGGCATTGAACACAATACTAGTGCGATGGGGCAAGCCTGCGACTATGTCGTCGCCGGCGTGGAACATAAGCGGTGAGCCATGTAGCGGCGGGGCCATCGACGACACAAAGATTGACGATCAAAACTTTAATCCGGCCATCAAATGTGTATGCACGTACAACAATGGGACTACATGCCACATCACTGAATTGTATGTCACAACCATCTCGCTCTACTTTACTTTATTCTTCTATTTTATTATTCCTGAAATACAAGAAAATATAGAATAAAATATAAATAATTTGGTCAACATCTTATTTTCTAAAACTATCTAAAAATTGTGAAACCGTCATTTTAAATCCCGAAAGAAGAATAACATAATTAAATTATTCTTTCATATAGCAAGAATAGCTATATTCCATTTTTTGTTCTCTTTTATTCGTTGTGTTTCATTTTTTATTTTTTAACCATATGTTATTATATTACTATGATAGTCGATCTTAAATCATTATAGTTGAATGCTTAGCTGTAGACTATCATATTTTAAAATTTTATTTTCTCTCGTCCAAACACTAGATAGAATAGAAATATATTTGATTCTTTGAATGCATATCAGAATATGATATTCTAATGTTTACTCCATCCAAATTTGTTCTCCAACCAAACATGCAATTTATGGATATCTTTTTTTGCAAGGACTAGGAATCTTATTTCAAACCTTGATCAAAGTTTCGGTGACATAAAATTCAAATTTTCAAATAATAATCACTTGAAGATTAAGAGAAACACATGCTCTTTTAAGTTATCAATTTTGCCCTTGTGGTGGAAGGATACGTAGGATCACTTGACACCAAAAGGAGAGGGAGGGGGTTGAATTGATGTAATAAATTTTTTTGAAGCTATCTCGTAAATGACTTATGATGGCTCAAGAATAATTGACAATAAAATATAGTACGATGTAGGTGAAAAATCCAAGTAGAAAAGTAAAGTGAGAGAGGATAATGCAAACTCAAACACAACAATTTGTTGGCGAGGTTTGGCCCAACTCTTTAGCCTACATTCTCACTCCAACTTCTCACGTCTTGAGAACCTCGGAGATCCACTAGCCATCATCTTTTCAAATAGGGAGAAGAAACCCTTTACAATCTCAAACTTTTTCTCCGCTTAAGAGGCAATGCTTCACCTCTTATCACTAGCAGCTCACACAAGACTACAATAAGAGAGGACAACGCAAACTGAAATGCAACAATTTGTTGACGAGATTTGTTCCAACTCACTGGCCTATGTCCTCGCTCCGACTTCTCACGTCTTGAGAATCTCGGAAATCCACTAGACAACTTCTTTTCAAATAGGGAGAAGAAACCTTTTACAATCTCAAACATTTTCTCTGTTCAAGAGGCAATGCCACACCTTTTTTCGCTAGGAGTTGACACAGGATTACAATGAGAATTTATGACTCAACTCCCTTTTACAATACGGTATCACTCAAGAATAACAGAGAAAGAGAAGAATTTGCAAATGATGGCTCAAAGTGTTCATTTTGTGCTCAAGGAAGGTTGCAAGTTGATTTTTTCAGAAGGGCTTCTTGTATTGGACCTTCAAGGATCCTTTTATAGCCTCTGGTCTTCAAGATTACCATTGCAAGTCTTCCATCAACTTTTTCTTCACAAAAATATAGTTGTTAAACTCATCAGGCCAAGGTCAGTCAGACCTATATGTCAGGTTGGTTGACCGAACTGATAGTCAAAACTAGCCATTATCTGTGTCACTATACTAAAGTAAGGTCGAATGCATTCATCAACCCAAGGTCGTCAGACATATACGTCAGGTTGGTCGATGGATCTGACAACCAAAACTAGCAGTTATATGTGTTACTATACATAGCTGGTTTGACCGCCCCTTCGATCAACTTTAGTTGGTTCAATTGATTTTTAGCATGGTGCGATCGATTCACTACTGACTTCTTTTGACCTTATCTGGTCTGATCGACTTCAACACTAAAACCCGACTTCATTGGATTCAATCAACTTCTAGGATGGTTCGATCGACTTTCGCTACTAACTCCTTTCGAGTTCATTAGTTTTAGCCGACTTTCAAGATTTCGTTCATCTGATCTTTGATTCTCCTCTTAATATTCATTTGAACCTTCTACTTTATGTCATAGAAAATACGATATGTCATCTGCCTTTTCAACACTCAAATAATTTATTAGTGGACACATCTTTATATAATTTGTTATCGTCAAAATCATGACATTAACTTGTGAGTCCAACAATCTCCCCTTTTAATGATGACAAACTTATGGCTATTGAGTGAAAATAATTCACAAAACTTACAAATATAATTCCCCCTTTCTTTATGCTCCTCCTGAACTATTGTATTTTACCACATAAAGATAATTTCTCCGTTTACATATCAATGTGATAAATAATTTGAGTGTCACATTGAGTAACATGCTTTTGTGTTCAAGAGATATGATTGGAAATTTTAATGAATTGAATAACAAAAGGCATGTCATATGTAACAAACGATAGTGAACAAAGAGTCAACATAAACATCATCCAAAGGTAAATATATAAGTATCATCCAAAGCAAATACATGAGCATTCATCATCCAAAGCAACTACATAACATCCATGATAAGCATCTACTAACATCCAAATACTACTTCTTCCCCTTTTGACATCAACACAAAGAGAATCTAAAGCCTAGAAGTCATGAAGGTGATATGTTGTCAAGGGATTAAACCCCCATAAACCTAAAGTAGGAAGAAAGATTTCTCACAATCCAACAAAGTTCTCATGAAAATTCCACTGCTCATCTTGGATCGCCCAGAAGTCATCCTGAATCCCTCGCTGCCACATCTCGAGAGCTCCTAGGTGCTGAACAATGGAGTCTAGTCGTGCACAGAAGGGTCATGACAATGGCCATAGGAAGACTCTGGAATGTCAGTCAGCCGCCTGTGGGGAATGTCTTCATCCATAACAACAACACCGTCCTCAGCACTATCCTCCCCGGTGGAAATCTCAGCAACACCCACAACGTCCTCGTCATTTGAACAAGTTGCATCCTCATCAAGCCAATCATCATCATGAAGGGCTTTTCTTCTAGTATTCAAGGCTCTTTATTTTGGGAGGCATTTCTAATAATAGCAAGTGTTATTCCTATCTTGGCATTTTTAATTTTCAGAGTTTTATCCCCTGTTAGTGAAGGATCGGAGAAGCTCTCCAGTTATGAATCAGGTATAGAACCCTGTCATGTATGTCTTTAACAGGTAGGAATATAATATAGTCAAAGGGTTCGACCTATCCAGAAAAATTGTCGGCCCACGAATGTGGTTCCGATCCCTTCGATGATGCCAGAAGATACAACAATGATTGCACGACGAGTATTGATTATTCCAGCTAGGTTTTGTTTCCTGCGCAACTTCTTTTTTGTGGAAAGTTATGCGAACTATGGAAATGGCTCAATGGTGGAGGGAATATCAATATCTTTGTTCAAAAGGGCTCGTGTGAAGTGAGATAGACATCAAAGTGATAGAGATCGGTGAAGTGACCATGTCGCGACACCAAAAGATGACTAATGATATGATGAACAATTTTTAAGGTCAGACTTAGGCACCTAATTTGGCTTGATATTTTTCGACACGTCCCTCAAACACAACCTCAAGTGCCTCAGCCATGCAGATGTCCTCATCGGGCCAACCATAAGAAGCGAAGATACTACTATAGAAGTATGGAATATCGAGCATGTTACACACCTTTTCAGGGTTCAAATGTATGGATCTCCCTAAACTCAACTCCTAATCTCCACGGTGCTCAAATCATAAGTCATGTTGTCATAAAACAACTGAACAAGGTCAAGATAAATAGGATCCTTGGAATTTAGAAGATTATACCAATTGTTATTGACAAAGAGATCCTTTACTTGTGGTAGGTGGAGAGAATCCCAATTGACACTATAGAGTTTGCCAACCTTCCTTTTGGATAGAGCCCTATCAAAAGAATCGGCAACCTCTCGATTCACAAATCTAGTATTATCAAAACCTCTCCGACGAGAAGATCAAGATGGAGTAGGTGCAGGTTGTTCGGGTGGAGAAATTGGAGTGGTATGAAATCTATGTCTATGAATAACTGCCCTTTGATCACTAGGTGGTTCTCTAGCGATTTGCAAGGTACGACGATGAAGGGTTCATTTCGACATTTTAACAAATAGGTGGTCAACAAAAGATGGAAGAGTAGAAAATGGACTCAAACTTGATTGAAATTATTCTCAAACACTGGTAGGACTGAAAGTAAGATTACTCGAAGCAAACTCCTAAGATTTTGGACAAAAACAAGGAAGATGTCGAAAAAAACAAGGGAGATGATCACAAACGGAGGAAGGTGACCTAGGTTTTAAGAAAAGAGGGAATGATGATCCCTAGGGTTAGAAATGAATGAAAGATACCTTCTAGGTTGAAATGAGAGACTGCAATAGTGTAGAATGACCAAAAAATTCCCTTGAATAGAGATCGGGTGAGGAGGTCGGTCAAGCGTCGCAAATAGGTGAGAGAATGTGAGAAGGACAATGAAGACAAGAGGGGCACGAACTGATAAGCGAAGGTCGGTCGGGCCTATTCAAGGTGAGTTGACCCACATCGAGGTCTGAGATGCCTTTTTAAGTCAGGGTCGGTTGGACCTAATATATCAAGTTCGACCGACCTTCGGTTCTGTGATGTAGGTTGGTCGGACCTTGCTAGTCAAGTTCGATCGACCTTCAATTTTGTAGTGTGGTCGGTCGGACCAGATTCAGATAGATTTAACCGACCTTGCGCTAGTGTGTACGATACACTTTAAAATTACATATGTACTACAAATAAATAATGTTGGTGTTGTGCAACACCATATTGCTATTAAATTCAGATGAAAAAAATGACACTTGCATAATCAAGGCATTTTTAGTTTGACATAATCACACATCAAGCATCGCTAATTTCTTTCTAAGCATATAAAAACGTTCTTCGCTCATAGATTTCGTAAAGATATCAACAAGTTGAACTTGAGTAGATACATACTCAATGACAATATTCTTGTGATTTATATGATCTCTCATAAAGTGATATCTCGGCTCAATATCTTTTGTCCTAGAGCGTTGAACGAGAGTTTTGGTTATTTCTATAGTACTATTGTTGTCACACTTCATGGGTATGGTTGAACAAGATATACCATAATAAAGCAATTTTTTGTTGTTTAATCCATATGATTTGTGCACAACAACTATCGGCCACTATATATTCAGCTTCCACGGTAGAAAGTGCTATATAGTTTTATTTTTTGTTGGTCCATGAAATGAGAGAACTACCAAGAAAGCAACACATTCCACTAGTGTTTTTCCTATTAACTTCAGACCCGACAAAATCCACATTAGTGTATGCATGCAGATCAAAAGATGAATTTCTATCATACTATATGCCTAGTTCACTTGCATGTTTGAGGTATCTCATAATACATTTAACAATAATTAAGTGGGTTTCCTTAGGAGAAGATTGAAATCTAGTATACAAGCATACATGAAATATAATATCGGGTCTAAAAGAACTTAAATAGAGAAGATTACTAACTATACCTCTTTTGATTAACTGGTTTGTCTTTCTCATCCATATTTAACTTTGTTGTGCTCATTGGTGTTGAACTTGATTTACAATCATTCATGTCAAATCGCTTAAGCACTTCCTTTGTATAATTCTCTTGATTTAGGAAGATATCATCATTTGTTTGCTAAGAAGAAAGTAAACTCACCTACAAGACTCATCTCAAATTCATTTTGCATAACAGTTTCAAACTCTTTGCATAATTTATTAGTAGCACCAAACAATATCATTAATATAAATGTCTACAACTAAAACATGTTCATTTTGATGCTCCAAAAATAATATAGTGTCAATCTTCCCTTTTTTAAAATAAATAGTTATAAAAAAAAAACTCAATCTTTCATACCAAGCTTTACGAGCTTGTTTGAGACTATAAAGAACTTTTGATAATTTGAAAACATGATTCAAAAAATCTGAATTTTCAAAATCTTGAGGTTGTTTAACATACAACTCTTCATTTATGTAACCATAAAGAAATGTTGATTTACATCTATTTAAAAAAAAAATTAAAACCTCTGAAACATGCAAAAGCCAAATGCATTCTAATTGCAAGTCTAGCAACTAATGCAAATGTTTTATCAAAATCTATTCCTTCTACTTGTGAATAATCTTTAACTAAGAGTCTAGCCGTGTTTTTTATAGTGACACCATTTTCATTTAACTTGTTTTTAAAGATCCACTTAGTACCAATTATATGATGATCTTCGAGTTTTTTTTACAAACGTCCAAACTTGATTTCTTTCAAAGTTTTCAAGTTCTTCAAGCATAACATTTATCCAATTTGAATCATTTAGAGTTTCATCAACAGTTTTTAGTTCAATTTGAGAAAGAAAGCTGAAAAAGCACATAAGTTCTTTGAGGAGTTTCAATTTTTGATACAATTACGTAAATTACCTATAACTTGACTAAGAGAATGAGGTGAGACATGCTTCCAATTCTTTGGTATCACTTATTAAGTCCCAATTGATTTATCCTCATCTTGTTCTTCATTTGATGGCTCCTTGTATGAGTTTTCTTGTACATTTTCTTCAATTTGAATGCTACCCATTTGTGGTTGAATTTCTCTCAATTCTTCATTTTTTTCATCCAAATCTATTTGTCTTCTCATCAAAGAGTTATTAGTTTCATTGAATTTAATATTTTATAGACTCCTCTATAACAAGTGATCGCTTATTATAGACTTTATAAGCTTTGCTAGTAATAGAATATCCAAGAAAAATGCTTTTATCACATTTTGTATCAAACTTTTCTAATTTATCTTTGTTGTTTAAAATAAAACATTTACATCCAAAAATTTTAAAATATGAGATATTATGCTTCTTTTTATACAAAATCTCAAAGCATAATCATATTCAAAACATAACAATAAGTTTTGGTGGCTTTCGCCAAAAACTATAGGTACATTTTTTTTACTAAGAATAGTTGTATTCATCTCTTAAAATGTTCTATTCTTCCGTTCAATAACTCCATTTTGTTGAGATCTTCTAGGTGTGAAGAAATTGTGACAAATATTATTTTCCTTACAAAATTCTTAAAAATTTTTAAATTTTCCTCCATGATCACTCCTAGTTTTTGAAACTAGCTCTTTTTATAAATTTAGAAAACATGTCAAAAACCTCATTCTTTTGTGCAAGAAATATTGTTCAAGTAAAATGAGAAAATTCATCAACTATCACGAAAACATATTTCTTGCCTCCTAGACTCATAATATCAATAGGTACATATAAATCAAGATGCAATAATTCCAAAGGTCTATTTGTACTAATGACACCTTTTAGTTTAAACAAGTTTGTTAAAGGAGATATGATTTGCATATCCTCATAATTATTAGCATATCCTTGTAGTTATTGGTTTTTATTTAGTTTCCTTTTTTCCCCTTTGTAATATTCTGGAATAATATTCCAGCAGTTTCTCCTTGAAATATTCTGGAGTAATATTCCAGCATATTCTCTTCTCTTGTATTGCCTACCTTTACTATAAATTAGGAGGCACTAGTCATTGGTTAATAATAAGAATTATGAGGTTTTTCTACATGGTATCAGAGCAGTAACGATCTGCTCATTATTTTTTCCCCTCTGCCCCTCCATCCTCTTCTCCTTCCCCTCCTCTTATCTTCATTTTTTCGCTTATTTCCCTTCCACCACAGACATGAAGTTGACCTTGATCTAGATGGGAGAGAGATCTACTCCAATCTAGATCCATTTCACCTTCTCAAGATTGGAGCTTGATTTCTTTCTTTGTACGGAATCCTTCGCGCTCAACCATGGCCAACAACGATGCAGAATCTAGCAACTCGTGTGCAAAATCCTCCCTCGGTACTCCACTCGGCATCAATATCAAACTCGATGGAACCAACTATCTCCGTTGGTCCACATCATTTGAGCACTGCATTGGAATTTATCAGAAAGAAGCATATTCTCACCAAACCAGAAGTAAAAACAGACGAATGGGATGTTGAAAATGATTGGGTTGCTTTTGCCATGCTAAATAGCATGATTGAATTTGTCGCTAAACAAGTCATGGGCTATAAGTCGACCAAGACTATGTGGGAGGTACTTCAAAAACTTAATTCTCATAAAAGTAACATATCTCGGCTTTATAAAGTTCTTTGGAAACTTAACTAACCTTTGGAATGAGCAAGATGTCTATCAGCCTCTCTCTACAGATATCCAGGTGTTGACAAAGCAACGTGAGCAAATCAGATTTGTTCAGTTTCTCTCTGGCCTTGGTCCAGGATATAAATCAATCAAGGATCAATTGATGACACAAGAAACTATTCCAACCCCTGAAGAAATTTATGCTAGGCTCTCTCGTATTGATGATTTTGTTGTTCCTATGGATGCTTCTGCTCTTGCTACACGCGGGTGTGGTCGAGGAAATTTCTTTGACAAAGGAAGAAGTCATGGACGTGGACGAGGACAAGACTCTGGAGGACATGGCAAGTTCTTTTGTGAACATTGTCACCGTTCCAATCACCCATCTGAACGTTGCTGGGAAAAGTTTGGATATCCTTCAGATCGCCCAAAAGTTCATGCTGCCACTACTGATAAATCCGATATTACGATCTCAAAAAAAGAATATGATCGACTTCGCTCTCTCTCTCTATCACTGAGTCTGCCACCCCATCTACTGGTGCAGCAGTTATGCATCACTCAGGTACTCTTGCCCTCTCTACTAACTCTCAATCTGATTGGATTGCAGACTCAGGTGCCTCTTCACACATAACAGGTGATGCCTCTTTTTTCTCCTCTTTGAAATCTCTACCAAACCCTCTTAATGTTAAAGTTGCCAATGGTTCTCTCTCCGGTCACTAGCCTTGGTAGTGTTTCTGTTAACTACAACCTCTCTCTTGATAATGTTATGTATGCCCCCAAGTTTGCCCTAAGTCTTCTTTCTATCAGTCAACTTACAAAGTCCTTGAACTATCGGACACTTCTTTATGCTTCCTTCTTTGTTCTACAAGATCTCCAGACAATAAGGCAGATTGGTGGAGGATTTGAGCGTAATGAACCTTACAACTTACAACCATATACCCAAAATCCAACTGCCTACACCACTAGCATCTCCCTACAACTCGTCGCCTTGGACATCCCAGATTGCCAGTTCTTCGACGACAATTTCCCAACATCCCGACTACTGATGTTCTCGAGTGTGAGGCTTGTCAATTAGGCAAGTATCATCGTTTGTCCTTCTCATCCCGCCATGACAAGCGGGAAAAATTTCCTTTTTCCATTGTGCATGCTGATTTATGGGGTCCTTGTAGGGTCACCAACATTAGACAATTTAGATAATTTTTGGTTTTAGTTGATGACTTCTCCCATGTCACTTGGGTTTACATGTTGAAAGATAAAACGGGAACTCCTCGCATTATTCGAGCATTTTTTGCTGAAATAAAAACCCAATTTTCTGCGCCGATTAAAATTTTCCGAAGTGATAATGAGTTTGAGTTTGTTAATTCTGATCTTTCAACATTTTTTTAAGTCTGTTGGAGTTATTCACCAAACTTCATGTGTCAAAACATCTCAGCAGAACGTTGTTGTTGAGAGAAAACTTCGTCATTTGCTTGATGTCCGCTCACACCCTCCTCTTTCACATGAAGGTTCCCTCTTCCTATTTGCCAGATGTCATTCTTACAATTGGCTATTTAATAAATAGGGTCTCCTCATCAGTCCTTAATGGACAAGTTCTACTCAATCTACTATATCCTGAAAAGTCCCTCTTTCCTGTTCCACCTCGTGTGTTTGGATGTCAGTGCTTTGTTCATCTCTTTAAAACTGGCAAGTTAAATCCTAGAGCAGTTAAGTGAATATTTTTAGGTTACTCGAGAACTCAAAAAGGTTACAAATGCTACGATCCAACCATCCGTAGATCTTATGTTAGTGCAGATGTTACTTTCTTTGAGGACAAACCTTACTATCCTATCCTTGATAATAACCGCGATAGTCATCTTATTCCGATTCCGGACCCATCGCAAGATTTGCCATCACATCCTTCTCCTTCACCACCACCACCCTTAAAGGTGTACAGTAGACGACACCATCAACGACAACCTCCACCCATTGACTTTGAACCTCCACCTGTTGACCTAGATGTTGAACCTCTTTCCACAATCCCACCTCATAATCCTCCAAGCAATTCTGCCTTGCAAGAAGGAGATTCTACACAGGTAAATTCTGATTTAGATGTTCCTATTGCACATCGCAAAGGCAGTAGATCATGTGTCAAATATCCCCTTTCTAATTTTATGACCTTTGACAATGTGTCCCCTGCTGTCAAACTTTTTTCTGCTGTCTTGCTAGTCATTATATTCCTCGCAATCAGTCTAAGGCATTCCAACACCCATCCTGGAAAACTGCTATGGATGAGGAGATGTCCGCTCTGCTTTCTAGAAAGACTTGAGAGCTTGTAGACCTCCCAACTAATGCCACAGTGGTTGGATGTCGTTGGGTGTTCACTCTAAAGTATCTTCCTGATGGGACAATTGAGCATCACAAGGCACGGTTAGTAGCCAAAGGCTACACTCAGACATATGGGGTAGATTATTTTGAGACATTCTCCCCAGTTGCTCATCTTAACTCTGTTAATCTCTCTATTGCTGTGAATTATGGGTGGTCAGTTCACTAACTTGATGTAAAAAATATCTTCTTGTACGGTGATCTCACTGAAGAGGTTTACATGGAGCAACCGCCTAGATATGTTGCTCTGGGGGAGTGTTCAAAAGTCTGTAAATTGAAGAAAGCAATCTATGGACTGAAACAAAGTCCAAGGGCTTGGTTTGAGAAGTTTAGTGCAGCAGTTCAAGAATATGGTTTTATTTGATCCCCTTCAGACCACTCAACATTTTCTTTACATACTTCTAGAGGCTCAGTCATCCTCATAGTATATGTTGATGACATTATAGTATTTGGTAGTGATTCAGAAGGGATTTTGGCAACACAAAGATCATTGCAGACACAATTTTGTGATTAAAGATTTTGGCCTCATCAAATATTTCTTGGGAATTGAAGTAAATCAATCTCATGATGGACTTGTTCTCTCTCAAAGAAAGTATGTCCTTGATTTATTAAAAGAAGCTGGTATGACGAGCTGCAACACAGCAACTATTCCTATGGATCTACAACTATCTCTGACTGACTTGAACAATCCTTTATTAGAAGATGTCACCAGATATAGGGCTATGGTTGGCAAGCTCTTGTACCTTACTGTGACTTGTCCTGACATTTCCTACGCTGTTGGTCGTCTAAGCGAATTTATGCAACAGCCACAAGAGATACATTGGGCAGGTATATGTCAAGTTCTTAGATATCTTAAAACCTCTCCAAGTAAAGGTCTTCACTTTAGAAATCATGGGCATTTCAAAGTATGGGGATATTCTGATGCAGATTATGCCGGAGCTCATGAAGATAGAAGATCGACTACAGGTTATTGCACATATGTTGGTGGAAACCTTGTAACGTGGCGCAGCAAGAAACAAAATGTGGTCTTCCGCTCTAGTGCTGAATCAGAATATAGAGCAATGGCTCATACCACATGTGAGCTTCTGTGGATAGTCTCCCTACTACATGACTTTGGGATATATGTTCCCTCTCCGATGCCCATGTTTTGTGACAACAAGGCTGCTATACTCATTGCTAATAATCCTGTGTTTCATGAGTGAACTAAACACATAGAAGTGGATTGTCACTTCATCCGTGATGCTGTTCTGACCAAGAAAATCTCTACTCCGCACTTGGCTACTGAAGACCAGCTGGCTGACATCTTCACTAAAGCACTTCCTAAGAAAAAACTCTAGAGCATATGTTCCAAGTTGAGCCTGATTGACAACTACGCTTCAACTTGAGGGGGAGTGTGAAAGGAGATATGATTTGAGTATTCTCATAATTATTAGCATATCCTTGTAGTTATTGGTAATTATTTAGTTTCCTTTTTTCCCCTTTGTAATATTCTGGAATAATATTCCAGCAGTTTCTCTTTAAAATATTCTGGAGTAATATTCCAGCATATTCTCTTCTCTTGTATTGCCTACCTTTAATATAAATAAGGAGGCACTAATCATTGGTTAATAATAGGAATTATGAGGTTTTTCTACAAAGTTTTTTATTTGTTTACCTTGACATGAATCACAAACAATGTTTTTCTCAAATTTGACTTTAGGTAATCCTCTAATTCATGATTAGAAAGTTTATGACGTAATTTGGAATTCATATGTCCAAATCGTCCATGTTATAAACTGATGTCATCATGTATGAGCACTATGACATTTTTCAATTTCCAAATCTTCAAAATATTGTTATGTTGGAATCCAACATACAATAGATTTATATTCATCAAATGTTAAGCATTTATCTTTTTCAAATTTGACTAGAAAGTTTTTATCACATAACTGACTGATGTTAATCAAGTTATGCTTAAGACTATCAATCAACCATATATTCTCAAGATAAGTATTATCATCCTTACCAACATTAGCTATACCAATGACTTTTCTTTTGACATTGTCTCCAAAAGTAATAGTTCCAAAATTCTTCTTCTCCAAGTTGATGAAATTGGTTGGTTCTTCTGCCATATGTTTTGAGTATCCACTATCTAGGTATCATTTGTTATCATTTTCTTCTCCTTGTGGCATCGTACAAAAAGATTTAAAATATTAAAAAAGGTCAAAATGTGGGCATGAAGAAGATTTGAGTTCCAAGAAAACCCCCGTACAAAAAGATTTTAAATATTCAATTTCTTTGGTATCCAAATCATTTTGGGTCAATTTAGGTTAGTTGGGGGTTTTCTTGGAACTCAAATCTTCTTCATGCCCACATTTTGACCTTTTTTAATATTACATTCATAAGCATAATGATCGTCATATCCACAAACAAAAGCATGTAATATGTGAGTGAGATGTATGAGAATGTGATGCTCGTACAAAAAAAATTGTCTTTTCCCTCTTTGAAACTTCCTTTTTTAAGATAGTAATCTCAACTTTTTGTTTTTCAAAAGAATTTTTCAAAGAATTATTCACTTTTCAATCCATCAACCAAAAACTCAAAACTTGAATTTTCATCTTCTAAAATGTTTACAATGTTCACATTCAAAAGTTGAGTTTACTTGTGCACTTTTAATTTCTTCATAATCTCTTTTAGAACTTCACGTTTCTTTTTGAGTTCCACCATATTTTCTAATAATTTCTATAGACTCTTCATGCATGTCAAAAGATTGATTCATCATGACTAGAAGAGTTAGAATTTACCTCATCTTCATTTGCCATCAAACAAAGATATGCTTCTTCATCACTTGACGATTTTGGTGATTGACTTCTTCACTTTCTTCCCATGTTGTAGAGCCTTTTATTCCTCTTTTTTGAGGATTCTTCTCCCTTATTTTTTTCCCAAGATTTGGACATTCATTCTTGTAGTGTCCAACTTTCTTGAATTCAAAACACATTATTTGATTCTTGTTTGATGATGAGACTCTTCTCCTAGAGATTCATTTTTTTTTCTTTTGCTTTGTAAACTTGAGATATTTATCTTTTTTTTTTGCATATAAGGCGAGCTTCTTCTCATCAAAGTCCTCTTTATCGTCACTTGTCTCATCATTTCTTCATTTACCTCAATAGCTTTTAAGACAATTTTTTTCTTCTTTCTTGTGCTTGATTCCTTTTGATCTTCCTTGACTTTTATTTCATAGGTTAAAAGAGAATCTATGAGATCATCAAACTCAAGCTTGTTTAAATCCTTCTCCTTAATCATGGTACTTTTGGTGTACCACTTTGAGGATAGGGACCTAAGAAATTTTCACTTTTCGAGAGTTAGTTCTTTAGTTCTTGGCTCGTCCAAAGATGCTAAGTCATTCACAATATCATTAAATCTTACAACCATTTCATTTGTAGATTCATCACTTTTCATTTTAAAGGAATCATATTGGTGATTCAAGATATTCAATCTATACTCTTTAACTTTATTCGTTCCTTCATGAGTTACTTTTAATTTTCTCCAAATTTTATAAGAGATTTGACAAGTAGATACTCTATTAAACTCAGTAGCATCAAGAGCACAATACAAGAGATTCTTTTATCTCCAATTTAGTTTGACTAAAAGTCTTTCACCTTTTGTGTGTTCAAGAGGATTAACAAAATGCGTAGTAAAATCATTTTCAATAACATCCCATATATCAGTATTAATTGAACAAATAAGCTTACATTCTAATTTTTCAATATGCAAAGTTTGATGCATTAAAACCTGATGGGCGAGTAGTTGATTGACCTTCACCAAGAGAAAAATCATTTGATGTCATTACTCTAAAGATTTTTAAATCTTAATAATATAGCAACTTGGCTCGCCTTTGATATCAATTGTATGATCACTTGACACTAAGAGGGGAGAGGAGGGTGAATTGGTGTAATAAAACTTTTTGAAGCTATCTCGTAAACGACTTTTGATAGCTCGAGAGCATTCATAATATAATGTAATTATGATGTATGTGAGAATGCAAGTAGAAAAGTAAAGTAAGTGAGAGAGGACAATGCAAACTCAAACACAACGATTTGTTTGTGAAGTTCAGCCCAACTCTCTGGCCTAATCCTTGCTCTGATTTCTCACGCCTTCAAAACCTCGGAGAGCCACTAGCTACCTTCTTTTCAAATAGGGAGAAGAAACCCTTTACAATCTCAAACCTCTTATCACAAGGAGCTCACACAAGATTACAATGAGGATTTACTACTCACACTCTCTTTTACAATGTGGTATTACTTAAGAACAAGAGAGAGAGAGAGAGAGAGAAGAATTTGCAAATGATAGCTCAAAGTGCTCTATTTGTGCTCAAGGAATGTTGCAAGTTGATTTCTTCGGAAGAATTTCTTGTATTGGACCTCCAATGAACCTTTTATAACCTTTGGTCTTCAAGATTACCGTTGCAAGGCTTCCACCAACTTTTTCTTCACAAAAATATAGTTGTTACACTTATCAGCCCAAGCGGTCAGACCTATACATCAGGTCGGTCAACTGACCTGATAGTCAAAACTTGTTGTTAAATGTCAGTGTACATAGTCGGACGAACCTGGTTCAACTGACCCTTCGACCGACTTCAATGGGTTCGACTGACTTTCAACAGTGTTTGGTAGACTTTCACCGACTTCTTCTGACCTTATATGGTCCGACCGACTTCGTCACTGACCCCATCCGACTTCTTTGGGTTCGATCGACTTCTAGGAGGGTTCGACCGACTTTCGCTACTGACTCCTTCCAACATCATTAGGTCCGACTGACTTCTAGGATTTTGTTCATCCGACCTTTGATTCTCCTCTTAATTTTCATTTGAACCTTTTACTTAATATTGTGGAATTTAAAATGACATGTCACTTGTCTTTTCAGCACTCAAATAATTTCTTAGTGGACATATCTCTATTTTAGTTTGTTATCATCAAAATCATGAGATTAACTATGAGTCCAACAGGATAAACTTTTAATCTTTTGTGCCTTTATTTGTGCAAATAATCTCTCAAAAAATGCTCTCTTTTATTTGAAAGAAGGTTAGTACAGAATAAAATTGAGTACATGTAGTCTTTCTCGATGCTAGAAATATATATATATATATATATATATATATATATATATATAGTTAGTTAGTTAGTTAGTTATAGTTATTAGGTATAGTTAATAAAGCTATTCTTATGCTACTACAATTATGTTATGAATTAAACTGTGTACTGATACTGATATTGTCTGTGCAGGAAGGTTTATGCTTTGGATGCGATGGGCCCAATCCCAGATGAACTGCAAAATTTGACATTCCTCACTCTTTTGTATGATTTCTCCTCTCATCATAATCTTTTGCTAGTTTCTGCTTTTATCTATTATCTGATACAAGTCGTGGTCCCCTAAACCATACCTTGCTCTATTTTCTGAAAATATTAATAGTTCCCAGCTGTATGTGTCACACTTATGGATCTTGTTTCAGCTTTTGGCTAGTTGCATAAATAATGAGTGGGACAATGTAATTTCTGTCCCATCTTTTACTGTTTGAAGGTCAATTTTAATGACAAAATTACCTAGAAACGCCACTTGGGCATCGACATGCATGTGGCATTCAAACGATAAGTAGTTTGGCTTTCTAGCACTTCTTCTATTTGGAACGAAAATGATTTCTAGGAAAGATATTTCAGAAATATAACGTGTTTTCCGCTATTTGATCATGTAAAGAAATAAAAGGATATAGATTAATTATATTGTATATATCACCTCACAAATAATGTGTGACTGAAAAAAAAAACATATCCCTAAAAAAAGAGTATTTTTCTAAAGTTGTATATAGCTACTTGATCAACTAAAAAAAGCATTTTTGTTGACCAAAAGTTTTCAAACACGATACAAAAAACATTTTGCTAGAAAATAAAAATATAGCCTTAATGAACAAAGCCTTGGATTACTACTAACTAAGACCAAGAGACGCCAGGAGCAGATGTGTGCACTAAGGACTTTGTCTTTGAAGACTGTATGATCTTTTTATGGTGATTCGAGTTCAGGAAGATAATGATGCAATAACTCCACTCATGTCAGGAAATTAGATCAGAACTATTTGACCGGCATCTTGCCATCATGGCTTGGAAATTTGACCAACCTGCAAACTCTGTAAGTCAAAAATTAAAGTGACATCCTTGAAAGTGTTTACATCTTAATTTGCACATAGTTCTTTTTTGATGTTCTTCGTCATAATGTTTTTCTTTGTGCATTTTAACTGTAGGAGTATAGCTCTTACTGCACTATCTGGGACGGTTCCAAAGGAGCTTGGAAAACTGACCAAGTTGACTACACTGTAAGAATTGGATATCTTTTCAAATTATGCCTCTTTTTATCTTTTCATGGGGGATTTGTATGGTATATACTACTAACATTATGGTCCTTATATTAGATAGTTGGATCACGTATAACAATTATGTCTCTGATCAATATATACTGCATTTATACGACCAATGATTCTATGTTTTCGGTAAATATACGAAGTTTTCTTTGTTCATGCAGGAGTATAGGGCACAATAACTTCACCGGTAGGCTTCCTTCTGAGCTTGGAAACTTGATCAATTTAAAAGAAATGTGAGTCATTTTTTAATTTTGAATATATGCTTGTACCTCCATCATAGCTGCAGCACTGCAATTTTTGGATTGGACTCATTCGTTACCCTTTCCTTAGATATATAAATAGTTGTGGCGTGGAAGGGGAATTCCCGGCATCCTTAGCAAATATAACTACACTAGGCACCGTGTAAGTCTTCTTTGTTTGTTATTTTGTAATCTTTCATCATCCTGGATGAATATCCTTGATAATCTTCGATAAACATGCTTACAAATTCAGGCATGCCTTGTGTCATTGTTTCAGGTGGGCAATGGATAATAAATTCACTGGCAAGATACCAAACTTTGGGACAAATATACGCATACTGTAAGTGATGAATAAATAGAGGACTCATGTTTTTTCCCTTTTTTGACAGGTCAATTTTCAATTTCTTTATTTCCATAGTTGTTGTCGTTGTTCATGTCAAACAATTTTATACAAAAACCCAAGCATATGGCTTGCTGTATTCTGTTAGCCGTTATCTGAATGAGGATGTCGCTCTAAAAAGGAAATGATATAGTATTATACTAGATAAACAAAGAATTCAAAATGCTTCTACGGGTAAAACTTCAACCTCGTATGCAAGAGAAAGGCCAGCATATTAACCATAACTGCAATAACTTTCTCTGGTAAATGATATGCCGTATCATCAGTGGTACTTATCTCTTGTCTTGAAAAATTAACTAGTGCCAGTCCCTCACTTCTCGTACTACATTTTGGTGTATGTCCATGCATACTCACCTGAAAACATCAACAATGTATGATGAGTAGGAAACTTTCCAGCATCTCAAAATGGCAACTTGTTGTTTTAGGAGATTTTAGATGCAGCAAGAGAGCAATGATTGTTTTATGCCTATGTCTTGCCTTTATTTCGTTGTATTATTATAACAAACTGACAGTTTGGTACATACATCGTTACAATACAGGAGGATGCAAGGCAACTCCTTTGATGGGCCAATTCCTTCAAGCTTTTCTGGACTGACTAATTTGGACGACTTGTAGGTTTCATAACCTCAATCTGCAACCTTGCTGCGTATTTTCACATTGAACATTTTTTTAGAAGGTCACATCAAACAGATTAATCAGATATTCCATTGACCTCATATATATCTACTGACTAGTCACCAGTCATGCACAAGGCACTGGATATTTTGTCATGTTCACAATCACATGTACTCACACTTTTCATTTCACCTACCAAATTTTATTTTCAAATTAAATATGCAGGAGGTTGGGTGAATTACAGAATGTGAGCTCATCATTGGACTTCATCAGTAATCTAACATCACTAAACACATTGTAAGCCCATATTTGTAACGGCCTTGTCTTTTCTCTTTCCTTTGTCTCTTTACTTCTCATACCTGCCATCAAACATTTATAATATTATCCATGTAGGATACTGAGGAATTGCAAGTTAACTGGTACTATTCCGTCAAGTGTTTCATCGTTAACTAGTTTGCAGAAATTGTAAGTCACATTTTGTCTCTTGTCATCTACTTAAGTTTTATGGCACACTTATGTTCATTGTTGTTTAGGAAACTAAAATGTTTTCCTTAGTAACATAGTATCTTCAACGCTTCAGGGATTTGAGCTTCAACAATCTGACAGGCCAACTACCTCAATCTGTCTTCAGTTTGAGTAGCCTGAAATATTTGTAAGAAATTCATTTGCTTTTAATTTTCAGTTAAAAGATTTATGCAGTTTACATGTTCTTCCATTCATTATGCAGATTTCTTGGGAATAATAGCCTATCTGGTAGCCTGCCAGCTAGCATAAGCAAATCACTTTTGTTTGTGTATGTTTGCTTTTCCCTTGATTTCATGACACAGTAAGTTTGAAGTTTTTCCTTTCCCTTCATTCAAGAATTTGACTCCAACTTATGCCCCTTTTGCAGAGATCTGTCGTATAATCTATTATCGGGAAGCTTTCCTTCTTGGGTCAGCGAAACAAATCTAGAATTGTATGTTTAATCAGAAAATATCTCTGTTGTGACTTCTTTACTAAATCTTAATCATCGAACATGTTTGTTACTTAACAAACAACATACTTCTGCATCTTATGTTAGTGTCAACCATTCCTGAACAAAAATCTTCATTGAGGAGAATATCAGTTCAAGATGATGCAAACAATAAGATACACGAGCTGTATATCCTTCAAAATAAAAAGTTGTATATTAAATTCAGCTTGGGTTTTGTACTGAATGAATGTGGATTCACTAGAGAACTCATTTCATTGGATTAATAACCATATGCCTGATAAATTTCTGCACTGCACAGTGCACATTTAATGAGCAAACTTTTGAAAGAGTTCATTATAGTTATGAGATATCATAAATTGTAAAGAACTAAAGAAGATCTTTACAGGGACGCAAGTTTCAGTGACAACATTTGAGGTTTGTATAATTCCATATATAATTTAAATTTTTTTATTAAGCATTTACATACCTTTACAAGTGTCAACATATCTTTTCTTTCGCCTGTGTGTGTCTCTAATTCTCTCGCCTTTTACTTAATTGATACCTGGACACTTCCTAATTGATAATACATAGTGAATTACTTTTTCTAACATTCCGTCTTCAACATACAGAAGGTACAAAACCTGCATGCATCTGAACACTTGCCACAACAGAAAAAACTTTAACTAATTGAGAACTTTAATTAGTTGACACTAATATATGCCAAATCAGGACTTGAGGAGCTATACATAAATATTTTCTTCTTTTATGGAGCATGATTATTTCATTATATTAGCGGCAATCATGTACCTTACGGCTGATTCCTTCTTCAGCTCCTTTTCACAATCTAATACTTGTTTCTATCTTAGTTACTAAGCATTAATTTCAATCTTATGACAGGAACTTGGTAGCTAATAACTTTGTGTTTGATAACTCTAATAACAGGTGACTCCCATCAATCACCATATATTAGATCTCAAAATGTTCTCGTGACGTTTATTTCTTATGGGATGATAATTACAAAGTCTGCATGTGTACAGTATTTTGCCTTCAGGTTTAAATTGTCTTCAAAGGGATATACCATGCAATCGTTTGAGACCACGCTGTAAGTTACATTTAGATTTTCAAGGAAAAAACAATATCTTTCTAGTAGAGGATTACTCTTAAATTTTCATAGTGGTAACTCAACTCATTTTCATCGGCCTGTAGATGCTCATTTTGCGGTGAATTGTGGTGGTGGTATAACCGTAACAAGTTCTGATGGTACAGAATATGAAATAGACAATAAACCTCTCAATACATCAGCTTATTTCGTGACTGACTCAAACAGATGGGCTGTTAGCACTGTTGGGAGCTTTGCAGATGCCTCAAATCCTGATTACATAATTTTTAGTTCATCCCAGTTCACAAACACCCAACAATCAGAATTGTACCAGACATCAAGGATATCTCCATCATCCTTAAGATACTATGGTCTTGGACTTCAGAACGGCAATTACACTGTTCAGTTGTTTTTCGCAGAGTCTCAGATTCTTAATCCACCTACTTGGAAAAGCATTGGAAGAAGGGTTTTTGATATTTATATTCAGGTAGGCAAGCTAAAATGACACTGTTGAAATATGTGCTATTGTAGATCACATTCTTCCTAAAAAAGATATCACAAAGTGAAATTACAAGCATGCTAGCAACTAACTATGGGAAGCATATTGCATCTGCCAATTTGCTCCATTGAGTTGAGTTATCTTGGTAGCTCTATGTTCCATCTTCCTTTTGAAGAAACATGTGATATCTACTTTCTAGTTATCCCTTTCTTCTTACTTCTCTGTGCAAATGTATTCAGGGAAATCTAACAGAGAAAGACTTTGATATAAGAAAGGCAGCTGGAGAAAGATCCTTCAAAGCTGTCACTAAGGAATACATTGCTCCAGTTACTAACAACTTTCTAGAAATCCATTTCTTTTGGGCTGGTAAAGGAACTTGTTGTGTGCCTACTCAAGGTTACTATGGTGCATCTATTTCAGCCATTAGCGTTTCACCCTTTGGTACTTAAATCCTCTGACTGATTTTTTTTTCTTATTTTTCTAACATTTTCACCATGATGTTAGCTTGTTCCTTGTTTATTGTCCAGATTTCACTTCTACTGTTAGTGACACAGCACCATCTAGTTCATCGAATAAGACAGGTCTCATTGTGGGCGTCACAGTTGGTGCGATTGTGTTAGGATTATGTGTTATCCTTGGGGCTTTCTTATACAGAAAGCGGAAGAAGTTGAAGGATGAGGATGATGAAGGTAAACATAATTATACCACACTTCATATGTGGATCCTAATCAAGTGGTTTTCTTTTGTTAACTTACTGTCCAATGGTATAATACAGATTTGTTAGACATCAGTGCTATGCCAGACACTTTCCCTTATGCTGAACTAAGGGCAGCTACTGATGACTTTAACCCTTCTAACAAACTAGGCGAGGGAGGATTTGGACCTGTCTTTAAGGTAAGCTAATGATTTCCCTACATGAAATCTTTGTTTCCTTTTATCAAAGATGTTGTTGCACGAAATAGATGAGAGAGAGAGAAATCAACTCAAGGATTTACGAAGTTCATTATTAATTGGGCTTTATCCTCGAGCGGCAGCTGAGTTCTTTTTTTTATATGAAGAAAACATTAGATGATACAAGATGCACAATAACCCAAACCCTAAAGAGTTTATATAGGGACTCACAATATAAAATAGGAAACAAAAATCCTAAAATCATCTAGATTTTGGGGGTTCCGCCCTCGAGATCCATATGAGACAGGCGACTTCATCGTTTCAATTATTCGAGAGACTCTGATGCATAGGGGTCATATAGGTTTATCATAAATGTTCACAAAACGCACCCATGGTTTAATGTAAAAAAAAATTGCCTCATTTAGATAGTCAGCTTGGACTGATCCATGTATCTCAATCTTTACCGCACTTAAAAGAGAAACTTGTGTGCGCACGCTGACACACATACAAATTATCTAGACATTTTGACTTCATTCTTTCTGTCACAGGGAAATCTCTCTGATGGAAGAATTGTGGCTGTGAAGCAATTATCAGTATCATCTAACCAGGGGAAGAATCAGTTCATGACAGAGATTGCAACAATATCTGCAGTGCAGCACCGTAATCTGGTGAAACTGTATGGTTGTTGCATTGAGGGAGGCAAGCGGCTCCTGGTGTATGAATACTTAGAAAACAAGAGTCTTGATCAGGCAATCTTTGGTATGGATCAAAAAGTAGACTCCCAACTGCAAAAGAACACATTTATACTCATGAACTGAAATTGTTTTTACATATTAAAAGGATCAAATTCCTGGGCTCGCTCTAAGAGGTTATGGGCTACTTACGTTTGTGGTTATCATATATTGTTGCATTGCAGGTGAGAAAAATTTACGCCTTGATTGGAGGACCCGTTTTGATATATGTTTGGGCACGGCAAGAGGCCTGGCATACCTCCACGAGGATTCCAGAGTGCGCATTGTGCACAGAGATGTCAAGGCCAGTAATATTCTACTGGATGCTGATTTAATCCCCAAAATATCAGATTTTGGTCTAGCCAAGCTCTACGACGACAAGAAGACTCATATCAGCACAAGAGTTGCTGGTACAATGTAAGGAATATGCATAGAAAACTTTTGGTTTTAATTCTGATCTGCATTGTTGTTTATAGTGATATAACTGAATTGCTTACTTGCGTCTCTAAAGAGGTTACCTTGCGCCCGAATATGCACTGAGGGGGCACCTTACAGAGAAAGCTGATGTCTTTGGATTCGGTGTCGTTGCTCTGGAAGTTCTGTCGGGAAGGTCCAATTCAGACCAAAGCCTTGAACCTGGGAAGGTTTATCTCCTTGAATGGGTAAGGCTTCGGCTTCTTATCGTTTAATCATTGTTCATCATGATCATTGTCTTGAGAGTGGTTCTTCTTTAATCTTGATTATGAAAGAATTGTGCCAAGTTACACATACACTTCGTACGTAGGCATGGAATCTGCGAGAGAACAAGCGCGAGCTCGAACTGGTGGATCCAAAGCTGGAATCATACGACGAGGAAGAGGTGATCCGCGTCTTCAACGTCGCTTTGCTCTGCACGCAAGCGTCGCCATTGCTGCGTCCGTCGATGTCCAGGGTGGTGTCCATGCTGACCGGGGACGCCGAGGTCTTGGAGGTCACGTCGCGACCTGGCTACTTGACGGACTGGCAGTTCAACGACCTGAGCACCACCTTTGGCGGCGGCTTCTCTGAGACCCCGAACACCGGATCCGTGAACACACAGTTCGACATGGACACGCCAGCGAGCGGTGCGAGCATGGTGGACAGCTCAGGCTTCACGCCTGCGTCCTCGAAACCAAATCTAGACTCGGAAGGCATCCTGACGGAAGGAAGATAACGAGCACTGCGCGAGAAGAAGCATATGATATATGATGGACCATCTCGTTTTATTACAATCCAATTTAAAGTACTATTGCTTAATTTAATAGTTTTGCTGTGAAGTTGTGATTCTTTGAATGTGTTAGGATTTAGTGTACATTTTGTATAAAAATACGAAACCATTATTTTCCTTTTTTTTTTCTTGCTTTTACTGGTTAAAGAAGCTTGCCGTTTGTGATTTTGATTGTTTGTACAATTTTAAAGACCTCAAATATTGAAAGTTTACATTTGGACGTTCGTAATTATATTTGAATCTATCTTTTCTTTCGGTAAATGGGAGGACAGACTCATGTTTGTATATGAAACTTATAATGTTATGTTTAACCAACTAATTTAAGAATCTCATTTGACGATAAAATTATGGTTTATTTTAGAAAAAAAGAACGTTATTCATGTTTGGCAACAAAAGAAATTGGCGACAAAAAATTGTATATTATATTTCGACTATTATTATTACTTTTGTCTCTCATGACATATATTATAATTAATTTTTAATTACAAAATCAAATTCAATAAAGACTTAAAGACTAAGTAGCTCCGTGATAATTAACGTTTAAGATTAAAATCATTATGTACACAAATATTTCCTTTTCAATTTCGATCACTATTTTTTCATCCAACGATATTTAAAGTAAATAGTCTGCACGCATTCCTTAAATTCATATATATATATATATACTGATTTCCATTCAAAACTTATTATTTTATCGTAGAAAGAATGACCATGTTCCAAACTCTTGAACCGGAG
The DNA here is from genome assembly GCA_001647135.1 of Pontederia paniculata. Taxonomy (NCBI): domain Eukaryota; kingdom Viridiplantae; phylum Streptophyta; class Magnoliopsida; order Commelinales; family Pontederiaceae; genus Pontederia; species Pontederia paniculata. Next base: position 38,694 of record LTAE01000788.1, read on the forward strand.
TCGACCGTTGAGAAGCGGACATAAAAATACATATAATTTATTACTGTAACGTTGAGCAGCTTCCTGCCGTTACATGATCTGCAAACAGTGGCAAGGGATTGGAACAGCTTGAAAGCAGAAAGCTCTCACCCACCAACAGCATATTTAAAGGTCTTCTCTACTTCTCCGGCTTTGGTGTCACCTGCAAAGCGAAAGGTTCCACTTCCTCCTCCTCCTCCTCGCCACCGCCACCAGCTCCTTCCATCTCCTTTCCCCCTCTAAAGTGATCTCTCTTCCATCTCCTTTCCCCCTCTTTCCAACTGTAACTGTTGCGGTATCTGAGCTCCTTTATTCCTCACCTTATAGGCCGCTGTCATTGCGTGCACAGATAGAACTAGAAGAACACTTACTTTGCTGCCTGCACAGGACGATGGGCTTCGTCGTGGTCATCTCCCTCCCTCTCATCCTCTTCGCCATCCTGCTCGGCTTCGGATGCTACTTCTTGGGCAGGGCCAAGGGAAGGCAGGACGTGCGCGACGGTGTCGGCTCGCAGGTCTTCGGCGTTCCCCAGCCCCCTCCCGGCGCTTCCGCGTCTTCGTCTCCGGCCCACGCCAAGAAGGAAGGATCTGATAACATTTGAGAAAGAGAGAGTCCCCTGTTTCTGTCTATTCTGTTCTTCCATTATACGTGTTCTGATCGCCAGAATGTTGTGCTCCTTTGTTATTTTCTTCATTCTAATCGAGTGTTTTTGTGATTACTAGTTATTGGTTCTTTCTTCCAATCTGTTAAGTTATTTATAATTGAAAATATCGATATGCTGTAAATTGTGGAGGAATAAAACTATGTGAATGATGAGTTGCTACTTCATATGAATTATATGTTCCCAATGTTCTGTGTTAACAATCAGACTTTTCAGAATCCTCTGAAATAATAGTTGGGTGTGGGACAATCAACATCAAATTCTTGTAAGCATTTTTCTTTTGTTTCGGTGATATTTTCCTTTTTTTTTTCCTTTAAGAATCTCGATATTTTGTCACCTGAGCTTAACAGCTCCTGGTGGACAGTTCTTGGTTGAATCTGTGCTACCAATAATTCTAAAGAAATAAATTTATAAAAAATATATTAATTTTTAATAAAAGTTTTATCAAAATTTAAAGTCAAAACTTGCTATTATGCTATCAATAATTCTATAAAAGATATATAAGAAGGCAAACTTGCTATTTATGATTTTAATGTCTTTTCTTATTTTTCTTTGGCTGAAAACAATGATGAACTAGGCCGGATGCACATATTATTAAATCTCAACTTATGGTATGGGTATGAAATCACGAAAAATAAAAAGAAAAAAATTTGGTGAATCATCTAACATGGTTAAACATTTTTGTCTTCTTTCGACCATTTTTTTGCCGTTTTCTTAAAAATAGCATCTCATATATATTTTTTCATTAAACTTTGAAGTATAATATTAATTTACTCTATCGCTCACTTTTAGAGTATATTTGGTTGATGGAATGCAATATTTTTTGAAATGGTGACATTTCATAAAATGTGATTCTATGAATTTTTATTTTTAGAAATTTAATACTATCATATTTAGTTTGAGGTCGAAATATATTTAGAATAAATTTTATTTTATAATTTATACATAAAAAAGAGAAAATTAGAGAAGATATAAGAATATTATGTGAGAGAATAAAAAAATGAGATATTAGAGGAGCAAAAAATAAAAAAGAAAAGGAAAGAGAAAGTTATGATGCTAAATGATAGATAAGAACGATGAAAATTATGAAATTATGTTATAGGAGAGAGAAAAAATATATTTGAGGAGAGAATTATAAAATTGGAGGAAAAAGAAAATTATAAAATTAGATTATAGGAGAAAGAAAGTTAAATATTATAGAGAGAGAAAGTGAGATATTAAAAGAGAGAAAAAGTTATGAGATTAGATTATAGGAGAGAAAAAGTAAAATATTATAGGAGAGAAAAAGTGAAATATTTATATGAGAAAATGAGAAAAATGAAGGAGAGAGGAAGTGAAATATTATAGGAAAGATAAAGCAAAGTATTACATGAGAGAGATGTGATATTAAAGGAGAGAGAAAGTGTGATATTATATATGAGAATAAAAAAAAAAATAGAGGAGAGAGAGAAAGTTATGAGATTAGATTGTAGGAGAGGGAAAGTAAAATAATATAGGAGACAGAAAGTGAGATATTTTATGAGAGAGAAAATAAAAGAAAATTGGAGGGGAGAGAAAGTAGGATATTATAAACGAGAAAAAAATATGAAAATTGAAGGAGAGAGAAAGTTATGTGAAGCAGAAAATGAGAAAAATAGAAGAAAGATAAAGTGAAATATTATATGAAAGATAAAATAGGATATTATAAAAGAGGAAAAATAAGAAAATTGAAGGAGAGAGAAAGTTATGAGATTAGATTTTAGGAGAAAATGAGTTATTAGAGAGTAGTAAAAATTAAATATTATATGAGAGAAAAAATGATGAGGTTGAAAGAAAAAAAATAAAGAAGAGAGAAAGTTATAATATTAGAGAAAATAGAGGGGAGAGATTATAGTTAAGAAAATGTTGTATTAGAAGAGAGAGAAAAATGAAAAGTTTGTATTTTTTTAAAGCGAGATATTTTTTTTACAAAAAAGAGAATTTCAATTTATAATGCATGATAATACAATATTATCACACTTTTTAGAAGGAATGAGATTTTTTATTTAATGAAATATCATTTTAAGATGAATGTATGATTTCTAAATATATTACTAAGTTAATCGATCCAAACATGAGAATATAATATTTCTATATGCATTTTAAGAAATGTTACAAAGAGAGCATCAACCAAACACAACCTTTGAGATATAATACAATGCTAATAATGCTAATGATGATGATGATAATGCATGAATGACAACTATGCTTTTAAATGGCTAATAAAAAATAAAAATAAATATTAAAATATTAAAGTGATATTCTAAATACCAAAATAAATAATCCCCTGTTTTCTTTTATAATTTTACAAATAATGGAAAAAAATCAATGAGAAATTTCAAACATATTGTAATACCTCATATTTTTAAAATAAAGGGGAGATATGACATGATAAAAAAAGATATAGTTGATTAAAATTAGGAAAAGAGTTTAAATTGAGGAGGCATTTACTACATTATCTTTTAACATTACCTAGTAATCTATATTATCTGACAGAAAGATTATCAGTATTGTGCATTGCCCCGTTTACTATACATAAGTAATCCAAGTGGTAATTTAGATTATCATATTTACTTATATAAATGATTACTAAATAATATATATTATTTTACCAAAATACCCTTCATAAATATTATTAAGTTAAAATTTTGAATAATTGAAATAAAATTTATCAACTTAAATTATAAACTCACAAATTAATGAATTTAAGTAATTAATACCTTCAAATTAAAATAATAATAAAATAATCTGTAAAGTTAATAATAATAATCTATAAAGATATTAGTCTAATTAATAATACTTATAAATAACAATTAGTACTATATTTTAATTCATAATATGATCATAATAATATAATAATATTTAAATAATATTTATTATGGTCATTCATTTATATTATTATTATTATTATTATTATTATTATTATTATTATTATTATTATTATTATTATTATTAGTGTTGTTGTTATTGTTATATGATGATTTATTATTGTGTTATGTTTTATTTCTGAAAGATTTAAAGGGGTGAATAGGGAAACTAATATAAATAAGATTATCACCCAATCATAGATAATGTGGATTACCACTTCATAGGTAATGTGAATTACCACTTCATAGGCAATCTGCATTGCTAGGCAATCCAGATTGCCTACGAATTAAAATAAGTAAACAAG
>LTAE01000788.1:44527-72139 GCA_001647135.1 Pontederia paniculata
ACATCATATATTAATAATAACACAAATAGTAATAATAACGTACTATAATAATAAACTAATATTGTTAATAAAAAAATTTAAACAATGTTTATATAATATTATAGTATATTATTATTGTTTTATGAATAACAATTATCATTACTTATTAATTATAAGTATTATTAATTGAAATAAATATTGTTTACTAATTAATAATAATACTATTTTATTATTATCATTTTATTTTAAAGAATATTAATTATTTAATACGAATTTAATTTATGATATAAAATTTTATACTCTAATTTAATAATATAAAAGTTATAGTACGTATTAATCATTGTCAGTAAATTACTTATGATGCAAACATAATAATGCACAATATTGAGAATTTACTAACTAATATAAATTTATTAGATAATATTAAAAAATAACACAGTAAAACACAGTGCAACATTGCAAATCATTTCGTCCAATTTGTTTTTTCAATTGTATTAAATTTTAGTTTTTTGTATATAAATATTTGTTCAGAACATAGCAAAAAATGACAACATAAATTTGGACGGACTTGCTCAATTTCTTTTTGAGGTAAATGGGGGTGTAGAGCACTCTGCTCTACATCGGTGTATAACACTCATTTTCTCTCATTTAATTATTAAATAATTAATAAAATTATTAATTTAATTCATAAGATAAAATAATATATATTTATCGGATCAATCCGATAATTTAAAATGATATCTAAGATAAAAGAAATTATGATCTTTGAATTATTAAAAATAATCAAACAGACTTAATCGTGATCATCGAATAATTCGATTGTTATGATCTTGATCAAACTCATTACTTAATTAATAAAATATATTAATAAATAATTTATTAATTAATCGGATGGGTAAAAATAATGCTATACATGGGTGTAGAGCGGATGCGCTCTACATATCCATTTTTCTCTTTCTTTTTCTTAAAGATTCATGAGGTTAAAAGAAAACAAAATGATAAATTTAAAATACAAAAGTACATAAATTTTATTTAAGAAAATTTAATTCACGAGTCGAATCGATTTTACGAGTCTCACGGATTCTGACCCTCCCGGTTTTCCGGGCCTACCTCTGCTCCCCTCTTTCCCAATTCCCATCTTGGTTTTCCATGTGAAAAAAATCCCTCCAAACTTTTAAATTCGAAAATTCCATCCTACTTTTTTTTCTGTCACCTACTAAATCAAATCATTATATATATATATATGGATTTGATAATAGACACATTAAATCTTATAAATATATATAATTATAAATCATAATTATTTATTAATTTTATAATTTATAATTAATTATGCTAAACCTTATATTATATATCCATCCAAAAAAAGGCCACCACATTGCGACAGGCGGAGGAGGTACCAACGGACGCCAAACCGCAAAAGATACGCTGCCACCATCCAAACCCCCGCGCTCGTCTTCCATCTCGTCTCGCTAGGGTTTTGCCTTGCGCCTCCTTCGATCGGACGCCAGACTCGTGGTCCAGATGACTCAGGGAAGCGCCGCCGCCGCCGCCGACGTCGGCGATTTCGGTGGTGGCTCGGAGTCGGAGTTCCGCCTGCCGGACGAGATCTTGGCCGTCATGCCGACGGACCCCTACGAGCAGCTCGACGTGGCGCGGAAGATCACCGCCTTGGCAATTTCTTACCGGGCCTCGAAGCTCGACCTGGAGACCGGGCGGCTGCGCCGGAGCGTTGCCGAGAAGGACCGCGCGATCGCTGAACTCCAGGAGAAGGTTTCTCAGCTCGATTTGATGCTCCAGGAGGCAGATTCCAAGCTCAGGGCAGCACTCGAGGAGAACGTGAGCTCCTTTCCCTTGCCCACTTTGGATGTTTCTTGTGTTTGGACTGACAAGTGGTTGGAAAGATTTGCGAATGTTTCTTACATGAAAAAAAAAATGTCTTTTTTTTTGCTTCTCTTGTCGAGATGCAGATGAAACTGGTTAATGAGCGGGACTCGCTGGCGCAGACGTCCACGAAATTATCGCGTGATTTGGTGAAGGTAAAGTCTCTCCGATTTCCACTAAAATTTATTCCTGCAAGTTGCATTCTTTGCACAGTGAAATAATTATTTGTTCTGCTCAAGTTTATCTATGCCCTTTTGTGTTTGTTGACAGAATAATTTTATCCTGCATAATGTAGTGAAAACGTAACCTTGGGTTGCATGTAACTTGAATGTGTATGAGCCCCATGAGTTTGACCCTAGTTTGTTGATCACATTAGCATGAATCTTGTAAACGTCTGTGGACTTCATCCTGGATGATCCTAGAGTTGTACTATCTAGAGGACACAGGTCCTCAACCTTCTGTCTAAAATATAATTAAAAAACAATTACAATGAGCAATTATCATTAGGTTGATGTTCCTTTGTTAGATCTCATAATTCATGATTTTCCTTTTGGCAGTTGGAGACATTCAAGAGGCAACTCATGCAATCTCTAAGTGAGGATAATTCTTTGGTAAGTTCATCACTAATCTTGCGACGTCTAGTCCAACTTTCTTTGCCACGACTTCTTAAACTCTTAAGTTCCTGGCCTGTTGAAAGCTGAGAATGATATGAATTATCGTTTCTTTTTTCCTCCAACACTGTATTGTATTGTTTCAGAAGCAGCAAGATATTCTTGACACAAAGACAGGTGATCAGTTGGTTGCTCAATCATCTTCATGTAAAGGTTTCGACCAAGAGACCTAACTCTAAGCTTCAAACCTTGTTTCTTAATTTATTTTCTTATTATTGATTGCAATTTTTTTTTGTGATACCACAGATGATGCTTCCATTGGTCGTACAGCATCATATCCATTGAGGACATGCACAGGAATTGCAAACACAAAAGAAAATGGTATTTGCGACAATTTTTTATTATGATTTTCATCACATCGTAATTGTTATTGACAGTTTTAATTTACCATTTGATCAACCAGTGAAACAACCAGCTGGGAAAAAATCTGCCATCACTTCGACGCTTCCCCCTCGGTTTACCCCAATTGCCACACCAAAAGTGGCATCTAAAGTTGCTACCCCAAAGGGAATATCTACAACTGTATCTCCGAAACTTACTTCTGGCACTGCTTCACCCACAAAGACTCTTTATGATGGAATCACTTCTATGTCACCATGGTTTCCATCAAGCAAGCAATCCTCTGCTGTTAACTCTCCTCGAGGGCGCTCCAAATCAGGTTTGCATCTTCCAATTTTCTCTTATTGAATTGTTTCGGTGGTTTGTGGTTGGACTTTTCTTTTGATCTTTAATTCTGAATCAAAATTTGCCAAAACTGAAACTACTCGTAGTTTGCTGCAAGCCTTTTCTCTTGATATTCTTTAAATATGAATCAAACTGGAAGTCCTCTACCTCTAGATTAACAATTGGAAAGACTTTAGAAGTAAATAATTTGATTAGAGTCAAAGGCTGTGTTTGATTCAAAATATATTATACTGGGAATAGGTATTCTTTAACTATGAATCAAACTGGAAGTCCTCTACCTCTAGATTAACAACTGGAAAGGCCTTTTCTCTCGATATTCTTTAAATATGAATCAAACTGGAAGTCCTCTACCTATAGATTCACAATTGGAAAGACTTCAGAAGTAAATAATTTGATTGGATTCAAAGGCTGTGTTTGGTTCAAAATATATTATACTGGGAATAGGTATAATTATACTTGTGGTATAGTTATACTCAATTTTTATTCTCATTTGTATTTGGTTAAGAAATAAAGAATTTTGCAAGTTGTTTCAGTATGTGTTTGGTTGAATATGAGAATAGATAGTATAAGTTATATATTTTTATTTATAAAATATTAAAAAATTAAAATAATATTTTCATTGTTTTATGATGAATTAATTATACCACTAAATACTTACTGGAGCTGAGCTCCATTATGTGTTATTTATGGGTGTGATCAGTTTGATCAGAAGCATGCACATGGCAAGCAAATCTGGAATTAATTTGGTTCTTTTGAAAAGTCATAGACTGGTGCACCATACATGGTTACTTCTAATATATTCTGATGGATCTGATCCAAACTCCAAAACAAATGGCCAATCTCTTCAGTTCCATGTCTCCTGCTGGACCTGGTCTTTCTCTGCAGGTTAATGAAAATTTACATGAACTCTGCTTTCTGAACAATGCTGTAAAAGTGGAAATCTTAACCTCTTGAGTACAAAGCTTAAGGGTCCATGTGTGGGGAGCATAACATATTTAATTAAGATGTTTCCGAGTCTAGACGAGTAGACGACATGATTTGTTAGGTGGGCAGCTCAATTTTAATCAATTAGATTAGCTTTTGCTTAACTGCTATACTTGACTCAAGTCAATTAGAATATCTCTGTATTTTAGAATATTCCCATTTTTATTCCCGATTTCCGGGTCAAACCCGGTTCCAGTACCGGTTGAAACCGGTTCCAGTACCAGTTTTAAATTTTCCATTCCCGGTTACAACCGGGTCGAGGTCGACCCGGACCCGAACCCGGTTGTGCTCTGGCCTACTAAATAAACATACAATTACAAATAAAATATATATATTTTTATATTTTCTCAACAATATAATTTATTTATTGAATACTAAGAATTAAACTTTAAATTAAATGCAATACTTTTTGTTTTGATCATATTTACACAATATTACAAATTTTAAATGTTTCTTATTAAATTTTTTATATAAAAGAGTTTGAGTTTTTTATTTAAATATTTAACTTGTTAATTATTTTTTATTAAATATTTATTCCATATATATTGCCTCGAGAATGGACTAGTTGGAGTGAGGCTTCGCTAGCATCGGGATTGACGAGCTTGCCTGGCATGAAGGTATTTCATCCGGCTCCTTTTATTTGTTCATATTTTTTGTATTTTATCAACAATATAATTTATTTATTGAATACTAAGAATTAAATTTTAAATTAAATGCAATATTTTTTGTTTTAGTTATATTTACACAATATTACATATTTTATATGTTTCTTATTAAATTTTTTATATAAAGTTTGACTTTTTATTTAAATATTATTGTTAATGATTTTTTATTAAATATTTATTATATATATATTTGATTTGTTCATATTTTTTATATTTTTTTAACAATATAATAGTTATTGGATACTAAGAACTAAACTTTAAATTAAATGCAATATATTTTGTTTTAATTATATTTACACAATATTACATATTTTATATGTTTCTTCTTATTATTTTTTTAAATAAAAGAGTTTTTTTATTTAAATATTAACTTGTTAATTATTTTTTATTAAATAATTATTCTATATATATATTTGATTTGTTTATATTTGATTTATAGTAGATATTAGATTTGTTAAATTTTTTATTGAATATTTTATTTGTTAATAATTATACTCAACTTGGGTATAATATAATACCTACCTTTTACTAGATATAAATTTTGGCAACATTTATACCCAATTTGGGTATAAGTATTCTTTTTAATGGCAAAATTACCCTCCATACAATTTGGGTATAATTTAGGGTGTTTGGGCATAAACTAAGGAATAAACCTTTATTCCCTAGTTTATACCCCAACCAATCACAACCAAAGAAATTAATGTATCAGCTTAGTGACATTCATACTGTGAGTAATATTTATTCTTGATACTTCATTCTGTCTTGCATGAATCTCTTCATAAACTGTGGTTTGCTTTGATCATCAAGAGTCAAGATTGACTGATGGTTCATCTTGTTTCAAATTGATTGAGTTTAGAACCTATAGTTCCTTCTTATTTAATGACTAAAAAGGCATTCTTATAAAATGTTGCTTCAGAAGTAGTTATTTTCAGGCATGATGTTGACCTGATGCTGCCCTCTAATATAGTGACTAACTTGTCAATTATATTTTTTGTTAGGAACAGGTCCTCGTGTAGATGGAAAAGAGTTCTTCCGTCAAGCAAGGTTAGGGACACTTTCTAGATTTGTTTTTCTAGGAAATTACATAATCTACGTTAATTCACTGTTTACCTCTTTGTGTTCAGGAGCCGTCTCTCATATGAACAGTTTGGTGCCTTTCTTGCCAACATTAAGGAGTTGAATGCTCACAGACAGTCACGTGAAGTAAGTTCCTGAATTTGCCTTTTTGCTTTTTTACTTCGGGAGTTATAATTATTCTTTGTTTCTACTCGTCTAAACAACTATTTTCAGATTGCTTATACATATCTCTTTATGTAGGAAACACTGAAGAAGGCACAAGAGATATTTGGTGCAGATAACAAGGGTCTCTACTTATCTTTTCAAGGATTGTTAAATAGAAATTTGTGCTAGATAGCAAGTTGCAAGTTTTGATATTTCCAGGTCTGCTCCTCCATCTTTCTCACACTAACATATATGCACACTTCTGTTGTTTGTGGAGAACGTGCATTTGGTTTATGTGCTGATTGTGCTCTCTTGTTTGTGATGTTTATGCATCTGTCGTATAACTCTGGAGCTTGAAAACTGATTGATGGTGATATTCTAAATTAACATATTCCTGAACCCTAATGAAATTATCTGCTTAAGAAATAATTAGTTTTCATTCATCAAAGCATAAGTTCTAATACAACCCTCTGAGGTTTATATATAATTTTCGTAATCATAACATGGAAACCTAATACAAGGAAATTAACTAAAAGGAACTAAACTAATGAGCTATACTAAAGACCCACAACTAAAGTCCACATACTAAAGGACAGAAGGCCCACAACTATAATTGTTCTACATCACTAATGATATGACCGAAAGATTTTTTTCCCTCTTTGTTGATTGAAGATAAATTTCTGACATGATTTTTAGTTAATGAATTCTTCTTCTGTTTCGTCATTATTTTGTTTTGAGCCTTTGGTCCTATCAAGTATACTGTGAAATACAGGGACTTACACTATCAAACTCCACTCAGGGAAATTCAAATTGCATGCATAAGGTGGTGGAGGCCACTATCACGTTTCATCTCATTGTATGCAAGCTCAGCATACTTATTTGGATCTCCGTGCCTTCAACTTATCTCGAGAAATGTATATGTGCAGTCATTTTGCCTCCATGCTTTGAACAGTATGGATTTAAGTTAGAAATGTTTAAGTTCGTAGTTTGTAACTTTGTATGATGTAATCTGAACAAATTTAATCTATACGATTTTGATAAGGTGGCCATAACAACATAGGTCTACTTCTTTCTGTAATGTTCATTCTTTGACTTTTTTTTCTCTATGTTTATGATGCCTATTTCAAGTGTTGTCCTCGATTTCTTTCATTAGAAGTTTGATCAGCAATTCAAGCACGTGAATGCAGAAAGTTTTTTTTGACGAATTAATCTGACGTTTACTTAGAAGATTCAGTTTCCTGATGTGCCTTATTTGAGTGACACTAGAAATGGAGTCCCTGTCGGGCTAGGCAGCCTCTGGGCATGACACTCGTGTCGTACCCAAGCCATCCAGTGTTGTGCTTGCCCATCATGACACAGCACGGGGCTCGGGCCCGTTCGAACACGACATGCCCAACACGCCTAATTTCTTTTTATTTTTATCGCCTCGCGTCGTCCCATCCCTTTGCCTGAAATCTGGCGGCAAGGCCTGCCAGCATGGCAGGCTTACACCCTGCTGTCACTACTTCGTAAGGGCAGGGGCAACGCTATCGGTCGAGCAATGTCACTTTCGTGTTGTCACGTCGCTAGGCAGTTGAGCAGCACACCATGCGTGCTGTCGTGTTTGCAATCAGACCGAGCGTGGTCTGTCCGGGCAAGCTCACTGGAAAATTTTTCCCTATAAGAAACCCCTTAGCCCTGACCCTTTCTTCCATTCATCAGACAAACAACTCTCACTTTCTCACTCTCACTAACAACTCTCTCATTCTCTCAATTTCAATCTGAGTTCACTCTTAACTAGTCTCAAGTCTCAGCCACTTTTACTATACTTCTCAATTCTTTTTTTCACAATTAATATCTCCAAATTATTAATTTTAGTATATTGGTAAGTGTATTTAACTTGTTCTTGCAAACAGTGGAGCAAATGGTTCCTATTTTCCTTTGCATTGGGTTTATTGCTTTCTTTTGCCATGGCCTCTAAGTATAGTGTGATAGTCGCGGTTGACTAGTTGGCAAAAATAAGAAATAAATTGGAAATAACAAGCATCAACATTGTATAATTCTTGCAATATGCTGAAAGTATGTGCAACCAAGTAGTGTGAGTGAACACACAATCAGCATTTCTAGTTCAGGAAACTGGAGCTTTGGTGCTACCATTCTTCAGCATAGTTGTATAATTCTTGCAATATGCTGAAAGTATGTGCAACCAAGTAGTGTGAGTGAACACACAATCAGCATTTCTAGTTCAGGAAACTGGAGCTTTGGTGCTACCATTCTTCAGCATAGTTCCATCAAAGTTGTCGACAAACAAGGTACTTTGCGAAAACCTTAGGATACAAAGCCCTACGCAGAATAGATTGCTCAATGCAGTTTTATCTATTTATGAACACATCTCCTTGTTCTCCTAACTCATCTCATCTTGTGATGTAGCTGAGACCTTCCTGCAATTTGCTGTGCTAGGGTGTGAAATAAAGCTCATTTTGGGGTGCAAAACTCACATACATCCTATACTGAATTCTTAAACATATGATGAAGCTGATTGTTTCCAGAGTAAATTCTTCAATATTCTCATAGTTTTAGTTGAAGACAGTTGTAGAGGAGATGAAGCCAAGAAAAAAAAAAGGCTTTTCAATTTCACCTTGAGAAGTAAAATGTGAAGTAAGAGAAGCATTTTTTCTGCATGGGACTTGGCATAAACCTTGAGATCAAAGTAATTGATAAGACAAAAAATATACACTTCTGAGTGGTGTGGGATTTCAGAGAGCTAGGGTGGAAGGAATGAAGCCAAAAAGAAAAAAAAGAAAGTTATGGTCTTGTCAAGTTATCGATCTCGAAGGGCCTAGTAGTGCCTTGGTATATGCTATGGGCAGTGAAACAAGTTTCTTCCCCTTTCCAACATATGCACGCTTAGTGAAGTTGTCGTAGTCATTTGCTTCAATGGCATCCAGAATCTGCCTGTATATCAACAATGATGCCAATACCTGTAGTGATTTCTAAATTATCAGAATCATAAATATATGTACATATATAGGTATACATATACCAGCAAATGAAGATTGGCAACATGTGGGGTGGGTGGGTGGCTGAAGGAGTTGTTAATCTGAAAAGATATCTAGTGTTTGCCGAAAAGTAAAAATCTAAAAGAAGCAAGTGATACTACTCTTCGTACCGGCCATCTGCTAGCTGAATTGAGCTCTTGAATGCCCTTCTCAGCCTCATCAAAAAACATCCTTGCACGCTGGATTTGATCTTTCATGAAGTTCCTCCACTTGTCTGTCACTTTCCCTCTAAAAATGTCTTCATCTGATAGACCTGCTAAAACCAGCTCATCCTGTGGAAGATATACTCTCCCCCTCCTGGCACTGAAAGAGAAGGAATTGAACATCCAGATTTAGAAAGCATAATGTTTCATCTGAATCTTTGAAATGTAGATGGTTCACTTTGCGTCTTTTCTTGGTACCAGATTACATTATTTTCTGATTGGAGAAAATAATGGCCTACGATATCGATGAAAAAAAATGTTCAGACATAAAGAGCAAAGAACATATATAATGTAGAGAGTAAATATACATATCATAAGATGTATCCAAAACCTTAATTCAATTTAGAATCTTAGTGAAACCTCTGTAAGAGGATGCACTTTGATGATTATTTTCATCAGGATATCAGAATAGGCTGTGCGCCATTGACATTTCAATTGTAAGTTGAATTGCATATAGTTCCAAGATAAGCGCAAGAAAAAACTCAATCACGAATGACACTTACTCTTCTCCAACATCCCTTAGTATGTTCGTCAGCTGATTGGCGATTCCAAGGGCCAAGGCTGCATTGTAAACACTCTCCGTGGTGGCCTTCGATTCTGGAGCAATTCCCATCACAGGAACACTCATCAGGCCCACTGTTCCGGCAACATAATAACAGTAGAGATAGAGCTCATCAAAATTTTGGTATCTTGATTTCTTTAGATCAAGCCTCATTCCATCTACCATATCCTTGAAAGGCTGCACATACATGACAAACACTGCTTAGAAACTCATATGCAGATGTGCGTGAAAGAGAGATTGTAGTAATTCTTGTATCATCCGAGCAACTAAATGATATCCGCCGCTGATCAAGGTTTCTCCTGATAGAAAGTCTGCTGATGCAAATTTACCTGAATATCTACAGGGTACTTTGAAACTGTATCCGATAGTGCAGCGTCATACATATCATATGGCCGACCTTCAAATAGGTCATGCAACCGTTTCTCCCAGCGATCCAAAGCAGTGGGCGTTATGTGTGAAGCATTGGGACCATCCACAAGCTCATCAGTTCTTCTGCACCATACTGAGCATGGAATGTGTGCAACCATTAAGCAGATTGTAAAATTAACATTTTACGATAAACAAGCATAACTATACAAATTTTTAGCACTCTTGAAGATGCTACCCCGTAAAAGTTGTCAATTAACTACTTCAAAATTATATTTCTTATTTATCATCAGAGAAGCTCCTAAGGTCATATATCACACTATATAGTACTCTATTTCTGACAAAATATTTACTGTATATACAAAATCTATATGGAACCCAAAGGGGACACTGTTCCATTGAGAAATCAGTAGTAATACCGTAAATTGCCCAAATAGCTTTTCTCCTCTCAGGTGTCATCAGCAATGTTCCTGCACAAAAAAAAAAGAAAGGTTATCAGATTAAATTGTTCCTCTTCTCTGCGAAGATTTAAAAAATTAAGCTTCGGATGGCTCCATCAAAGATATGAACACCTTCCCTTTCAAAAATTGGGCACTCGGATACTTGGAAATGAACAGCAAATACCACATTTTGCAATCAGGCCACAATCACAGAGCAAGCAACGACTCACCCAAGTAAAAGGTCTTGGCGTACTCGGCGCAGACTTCCCCGCAGCGGTCATAGGCTTGTTTAAGAAGGTCCCAATGCATGGGCGCCACCGGGGGGGCCTCCACCTCGGACAGGAGCAGCCGCCGCCGCCTCCTCGTCTCGGTTCCCAGCGCCGCCTGCTTCAGGATCACCTCGTAGACGAACTCCTCCGAGCTCCTCGGCGCCGCCACCAAACTCGCCGACGTCGCCGAGGAGCCGCCGCAGACGAGACTGGTCCTCCTGTTGCTGCGCCAACTCCTCCTCCGGCCTCCTATGAACTTGCTGACATGGCAGCACTTGCCGGTCTCCTGAGGCGGCACCGCCCAAAGAACAGCGCCAGACATCTCTCTCTCTCTCTCCTTTTACCAACTGAAACAGTGCTGCTGCAGTTACTACTGTGAGGGGAGGAGAGGAGGGAAGAGAGAGAGGGGGAAAGTGAACAGATGGAGGTGGGAGGAGAGAGAAAGAGGAGGGGGGAAGTGGAGTGGAGTGCTTTGGACTACATGCGAAGCTTTGGAATGGCCGCAGTTGGCGTGTTGTCCGTGAGCGCGTGCATGTATGGATGCATACTTAACGGTTGGTTGGATTCATGAGGACGTGGACGCGCCGTGACCTCTCGTCCCCGGGCGCTCCGACAGCCACATCGTCCGGCGCCGCACCATAGCCGTGATACGCGGTTCATGGCGCCCGTTCGATCTATTTCCTATTTCTGGATATGCCTCCGCTATCTAATATTTTGTGGCCATGCTTTTATCACACATTATACTTTTTGGCGTTGTATATTAATATATTATACTGAAAAAAAGAATCAAAACAAAATTAAATATTAATAATTTTAATTCAACCCGACATTACAAAATATATGAAATCAAAATTATTATTAATATATATATATAATATAGTGTTATTCCACAATTTTTTTATATATAAAATTATGGACTTTCTAGATTTGTTTGGAAATATCGGTTAATTAAATGTTTTAGTGTTGTTGAATAACTTGGATTACAGCTACATGTAGCTGTTTGTTGCTGTCATAAGTTTGAAATAATGAAACAATTTGGTACACTTCGGGTTATGAATATTAATATACAACATTAACTGTCATATTAAATTTGACAGCTCAATTTGTTGAGTTAAATCACGAAAAGAGAAAAAAAATCAGAATGAAATTTGAAACTACGATTATCCGCTATTTACGAATGGGCGTGTAATTCTAGTCAACGATCGTTGGACTTTGCTACTCTATTACATTTACCCGCCAACTTCTTATTTTTTCTTATACATGTCACATTATTTTCCATACTTAAAACCTAATATGAAATATTTAAAATAAAATAAATATTTTTTACTTAACAGTCTTTCCAAGATATACCGATTAGAAGATTTATTTTAATTTTTATCTAAAGATTGTAGTAATGAATAAAACGACATGATATGTATAATCAACATGCCAGATCAACAAGTTACCATAATACCACTAGAAAATTATTATTTTCCAACGGACATATCCGTCACAAATAAAGAAAAATTCGTCACAGGATTGACATTTGCGACAAATTTGTGATGAATTGTTTCATGCCACAAAAAACTTGGTTGCAAATCTATTACAACGGAAATAGTTCATCGCTAATTCTTAGTAATGGATAAGGCGTCAGAAAAGCTGTCACAAACTTTTAGTGACGCCAATTCGATCCATCGCAAATTAGTGACATAAACATCCATCACAAACTAGTGATGAACTATTCACCACTAACTAGTGATGAATTTCTATTCACCACTAACTAGTGATGAATGATCCATATTTAATTTTGTCAACTAATTTTGTGTGGTATGTTTATGCTTCACAACGAAAGAGCATAACCATTCTAAAATGAGCATTCATCACAAAAAGGAGTTGTCAACATTCATATCATAAAAGAATGTGCATAAACAACATTTGATACAAAATTAATATTCAAGCAAATTGATAGTTGGAATATATCAAATTTAAAGGGAACAAAATATGTTCATAAAATCATCATCTTTATGAACCCCGTATGAAGTATGAAGTACATGACAATCTTGCAACTTCTGCAATCAAATAAAAAAAATTATAATTCCCATCTTTTGGCTTGAATTTGTTGCATAGTGAGTTATGAATGAGCAGCATGCCAACTTCTCAACACCTGAGGATATATGACAATCATAAAATAAGATGAGCCAAAGAAAATCATGAAGCTCATAATAAATTAACTCAAAGATTAAGAATGTAAAAGTTTATTCAATTAAATTAATCATTTGTGTTCTATATTAACTAACATATTGTGTTCATTCATATTATTTCTTTTATGTGATAAACAGAACAACAACACAAATATATATATTCTTGTTTCATAAATGTGCTAAGCATGATAATTGAATCACTCAAATTGCAATATGTGAGTGTGTTTTTGTGACAACGAAGCAATGTTGCAACAATAATATCAATGTTTCATAGACAAGATCCTAGAACCAGCTTGGCTTTGTTTCCTTTTGTGCTTGGTCTCCTAACAACATTTGCAAAGTTTTGTTTAATCAGAAAACAGTACATGAGAGAAATTCATAAGTTAGGAAATAGTGACAACTGTATCATTAAATTTACTCCAATATAGAGTAAAGTGTTTAGTCTACATTTGTTAAAAATTAAATATTTTTGGTCATAAATGAAATAAGACTTCAGAAGAACGAACTAATATTTTTGGTCTCACATGTAAGAAAAAATAGAAAATGGAGGCATCATAAAAAAAAACATAACAGACATTCAGGAGAGGTTGATGATGATTACCCACCAACAATGAATTGAGCTTCCAGAAGAATAGTATCAGACTACATGATAAAACTAGTAACAATACTTAAGAACAACTAGAAGAATCAAGTAAATGCTTGTAACAGTTAAAACAAGTTTAAAACTATAGGATAAAAACTCTCTCCAGCATACAAGAATCAAGTCATTCACAACTCTGAAACAACCAAATTATCAATGACATAATTCTACAGAAAAAAACTCACCGCCAAGTTTAGAAAACTAAATGATATCTTCCAGAAAATACAATTGTATTTTGCACGTTGTTGCCATTTGCAACCGTCTCTATGGATTTCTCTATCACACACACAATCTACACCAAACAATTGAGTGGTCAGATCTCAAAACCATTATTTTCTAAACTAAAGTAGATATTTATATATCAAATCGATACATCTGAGGAGAGGAAAACAAGATAAAAGGATAGTGTTTCAGAAGGCAATGATGAAAACCTTTTCGATCTAGATCCTTCGTCGAGCAAGTGATGGGCATCGATGATCCGGCGAAAGTGAGGCAACCACCAGTAGAACACGCTCCGCCGAGCAGGCGAAGGAGGAGAAGTCACTCTCAGCTACTCTACATGATCTAGAAGACGACTAGGAAGAGGGTGAAAGAAGAAACATCACCTATGGCTAAGAGAGAAAACCACAGAGATCTCTTTGGATGCAGATTGAATCGAAGGCTATGACGATAGAGAAGGCGGTGATGATGGAGAAGACGGTGGAAGACGCACAGAGATGGAAGTCGGGCTCGTTTTACTCTGTGCCCTAAGAAAATTGTATTGTGCCTAAAAGAGGAAATCTTAAGTTAATTATAAATAATTAAAATAAGATTTATAAATACAAGTCTTAAGTTTTTAAAACTTGATAGTGATGAATTTCAAGTTTGTCACTAATATAACATAATATTAGCGACATTTGTGACAAATAATTTCTTCATCTCTAACCAATGTTACATTCGTCTCAAATATTTGTGACGAATGAATTATTCTTCTGATGGATCTTTTGTCACAAGTTATTTTTTATTATTTAAATATTATTATTATTTGGGATGGCTAATTTGTCACAAATTTGGTCACAAAAAAAAGTTGTCACAAATTTCATCTCTAATTAGTGGCAAATTATTTCTGTCACTAAGAATTATTTTTCTTGT
This sequence comes from Pontederia paniculata, assembly GCA_001647135.1. Lineage (NCBI taxonomy): Eukaryota > Viridiplantae > Streptophyta > Magnoliopsida > Commelinales > Pontederiaceae > Pontederia > Pontederia paniculata. Next base: position 59,445 of record LTAE01000788.1, read on the forward strand.
AGTGCAACCTACACTAAGGGCAGGGCCAAGGGTCCAAAGAAGATGCACTGGCAACCTGATTAATTTTTTCTAGTAGTAATTCATCTTAACATGTGCTTGTTGTTAACTAGATGAAAATATTTTGATATAAGAATTAAAAGGGTCATGATCCCTTTTATCTCTCCACTTTTTTATTTTTTTCTTTTATGCTTTTCATTTTTTTCCTTATTTATCTTTTATTTTTTTAGAAAATGATTTATATTTTATATTAACTATGATTAATATGAGTAACTATATAAATTAATAAATAATTTTGCACCTCTTGAATTATGATTCTGACTTCACCCCTAACTAATAAATAAGATGATAATTTTGTTTAAGACATAAGTCAAAGGACTTCGTAAGTTGAATGATCGATTTCAAAAATTAAGAAAGTTGAAGGGTATTGCATGAAAATTACTTAAGAATGTGCCATATATTAGGTGACTTTATGTGTTGTAAGGTTGTATTTCACTGTAAGAATATGAGCTACTAGCTACGTGACAATTCGTACTTAATCAGTAACTTAAAATCTATAAACAATCTTACCGATATATTTGTCATAAATTTGGGATACTTAAAATCTATCACTAAAAACTTATCATTAAGAGTAACACCTAATTTAAATCAGTGACTAATTTGTCATTAATACGTCATTGCAATGATAGTTTTTTTTTTTATTTTCAAACCTAAAAACTATCTCTATTCAGTCTTTATATCACATGTAATTAACAACTAAACAATCACGAAATTAGTTGTAAATATGAAATTAACTAGTCACTGAATTTGGCTAAATGTTGACGCAATTTGTCCTCCATTTTACACATCTTGTTCATGCTCTCAAGCTTTCCAACTTGCCTCCCGAGGAGTTCCACAACCTTCCGAAGAGCTTGTCTCTTCTCCACCATATCCAAGAACTTCATTTTAAGATGAAAACAACAACATTAGAAATTAAAGCAAAAAAAATATTTGTAGAAGAATCAATCATAAGATGCAATGCACATGAGAAATTTTCTTGCCTTAACACAACACAAATTAAGGGATTCCGGCTTCAAGGTCATGTTGGTTGCTATGTGAGGAGAAGAGCCGAGCGTCCAAAGAGGCCTATCGATTCGAGCGCCCTAGGAGCTTTAGCGTATGGGGTCTCCGAAATAAGAGATGACAGGAGCCTAAGGTTTCATTTGGGCGGCGTACTTCACCATCAAACAAGCAAAACCAAATTAAAACCCAGCACTCACGTGCGGAAGCATGTCAACAAATAAGTGGGCTGCACAGGCGGCTGCATGGTGACTTCCCCTGCCCACAAGGGCAGTCGCGTTGCTGCCCTATGCAAAAAGGTAAATTTTACCTTTGTGAAGAGGAGAAAGGGTTAAGATGTGAAAAAATAAGTTGTTAATGAGAAGTGTTAGTGATATCAATTTAGATATTGCAGTTAGATATATCTGACTAGATTAGTTAGTTGGTGATATTAGTTTAGATATTGAAGTTAGATGGTTTGATATGATCTACATTAGATTGGTTATATGTAACTATAGAAATTTTTGTTGTAACCCTTATCCTAACTCACCGTATATATACATATGATGTGTACCAGAATAAGATTAAGGGAAATACATTGTTACATGGTATTAGAGCCTATCTTCTTGGAAAATTTTTAAATCACCATGGCGGCACAAACTTCCTCGGAGCAATCTTCCAATACATCTCAATCGTCTGTAGATATAAACCTTGCACCATTGCCTTTACCCTCCCTTAACCAAGAGCATCATTTCCTCTCCATCAAATTGACACCAACTAATTACCTACTTTAGAGGACTCAATTCCAACATATCTTTAAGTGTTTTAATCTTCAAGTTTTACTCGATGGAACAACACCATGTTCTCCATATACTGTGCCTCCTCAGCCCCTCCCTCGACAACCTATTTGGATTGGGTGAGTTAAATTATTGCCTCTCTCTCTCTTGGAGGAGGTTCTCCCCACCATCATTGGTCTCAACACTTCCTCTAAGGTCTGGCAATCTATATTTCAAGCCTTCATAAGCTCCTCTCATACTCGGCTTCTACAATTGACGATGTAGTTGCATAGTATGAAAAAGGGTGACCTCTCTATTGCCACCTACCTTCGTCAAGCAAAATATATTGCCATTAAACTCACTACCGTTGGACAGACACTTCATCCATCAAGTTCAATGTCATAATATTCAACAATCTCGATTCTACATTCACTGATAATGTTGCATCCTTGGCATATCGACCAACTCAGTTTCTTATACTGATTTTCATAGCATCCTCATCAGCTATGAGATTCGACAGCAGGTGCATTAGTCTCCACTTGAAAATGCACCCATTCCCATGGCGAACTACACTAGGCCTCAAGCAGACTTTGATATGTCTCCTTCTCATGATTAGCAAGGAGGTTGAGGCCATGGTCGAGGCCGCTCTAGACCCCAACACCTAGATGGGATCCTTGCCTTATCTGTGTCATCCATGGGCACTAACCCTATAAGTGTTGTTTTCATTGTCACGACCCTACAATGCCTCGGTTGAATTCCCAGACTCGTCTGCAATCATATATGAACACCTCAAGTGTGTTTCCTCCTGGTGAATTCACCGACTTCTCTTCTAGTGTTGGGTGCTTACACTGACTGGATCCCGGACAATGGAGAAACTCATCATGCCACAATGGACCTTTAGTCTTTGAGTGCAGTGGACAATTATAATAGATTTAATCAACTGCATGTTGGTAATGATAATAAGATTCCTATCTTACATTTTGGTTTATCTATTATCACATGTGACTCTCTCCCTTTTCCCCTTCATTATGTGTTACATGTTCTAGATCTAACTAACTCATTAGTTTATGTTCGTCAATGTACTCGTGATAATTCTTGCTATATTGAATTTCATCCACATTATTTTCTTGTGAAGGATCGGCACACCCATCAGGTACTTCAGTGTGACAAAACTAAAGCAGACTTCTATCAGTTTGCTTCCCCGATTTCTTCAAGCTGCCATCATTTGTCTTTCTTTCTCAACACCTTCGGGATCCTTTCTGGCATGCTCACCTCGGTCATCCATCTGCACGCACCAATGCTACTGTTCTTCGTCAACACAATATTCCTTGTATGTCTCCATCTGCACCAAATTGTTCAAGTTGTCTATTGAACAAGTCTTCTAAGATACCACTTCCTCCTACCGAGACTCGAAGTTCTAGTCCTTTATATTTAATTTTTGCTGATTGGGCCACCTCTTTATATGATAAAAATTTTGTTGGTGCCTATATTTTGTTCCTAGGCAAAAATTTAATTTCATGGTGCTCAAGAAAATGTCACTCGGTATCTCAATCATCTACGTAATCTAAGTACCGTGCTAGGTGAATGCTACTACTGAATTATTGTGGTTGCGCTCTCTCTTGTGTGAGCTTCAATAGCCTCTCCAGCAATCGCCTACCTTATGGTGTGACAATCTCAGTGCTACATATTTAATTTCCAATCCAATATTCCATGCTCGCACAAAACATGTAGAGGTTGACTTTCATTTTGTATGTGATGAAGTAGCGAAGCATCAATTGGTTGTCAAGTTCATCTCCTCCAAAGATCAACTTGCTAATATGTTTACACAAGCCACTCACAAGACATCAGTTTCAGTTTCCACCAGACAAGCTTCGCCTTTTCCCATGTCAATAGGCTATGCTTGCGGGGGATGTTAGTGATATTAGTTTAGATATTGCAGTTAGATAATTTTGTATGATCTAACTAGATTAGTTATGTTTGTGATATAGTCTAGATATTGAAGTTAGATTATTTCATATGATCTACATTAGATTGGTTCTCATATATATACATATGATGTGTACCAGAATAAGATTAAGGAAATATTAGTTGTTACAAGAAGTACTTATAACTAACTTATCCTATCATAAAATATATTAAGAGAACACAATAAGTATGACGTTGTTATTCATATAAAATAATAATCACGGCATTCATGTAAAGTTTAAGTGGAGTTGAGTAGCTTCAAGTGGTTCAGGATTTGAATCTATTCCTTAACATCATATTTTCATTTTTTAATATTTTATTACATGATTATTTAACATATTTCTATCTCTTAAAATAATAGAAGTTTTTCATGATTATTGTAATGTTTAATCTTTTTTAATCACCATTAATTTTCACCTTTTTAAATATTTAATTATGTGATTATTTAAAACTTATATAGAATACTCGTAACTATATTTATTATTTTATATATAATTCTTTTAGGTCTATAATTGTTTTTTTCTATTTTATTTAATGTATTTTCATGATTAACTTTTTGAATATGTATCGATAACATAATTTTTTTACAACACATTGATTACTTCAAGTTGAACTAATTTTTCGTGATGATTGATATTTGGTAAACATAGTGATAATAATTCTCGTCATTTTTAATTTCATTAAAACTTAAAGTTCGTAATAAAATAGGCGACGTAATAGAGAGTGATTGTTTACAACATCAATGGCCACCAATTACAATGGTCTCACATTGGTGCCAAGCAACATTGTAAGAAAATCATTACAATTTTGTAGCACATTAGATAGTATTAGCTATAGAATTAAGATTAAGTTGCGATCAATTGGGTTGCAATTTTGAGACAATTTAGTTATGCATTAAATAATTCAACGTTTGATATTAGCAATGAATATTTTCCATCGCTAAATCGGTCACAACCTAGTCGCTATCTTACCAACGAACTCTAACAATTGAATGTCTCAAAGTTATCACAAATTTATCATTATTTGTGAGTCTGTGACAATGTAGGGACATGATTTTCAATAACAAATATATAAAGCTAATGAATCAAATTCTTGTAGTGTTTGTTTTGAGAGAATTAAGTTTCCAAAAAAATGGAAAGAGAAATAAGTTTTCAAAAATTATGAAAAAGGTAAATAACGAGATGAAAATGTTTTTAAAAGAAAATTTTCTTTTTTCCTGTATATTTTTTTGGAGAAAAGAAATGGAACATTATATGTAAATTAGCAAGCTTTGTTATTCTTGAATTTTAACTTCTACTTTGAATTAGGTTATGTTTCTTTTGTTACTCTTATTTATTTTCTCAATTATATTTTGATTTTAATATCTATGTGAAGCAGCTTTTAAATTATGTGATTGAAGATTGAAAATGTTATTTTTATTTGAACCCATATTATTAATGCCATCGATGTGATGTATGTAGTTATATATATGGAGACTAAGAATGAAAAATAAAAAAAATTGCGTGTATAAGATAGAAAAAAATAATCATCTCCATCTTCGGCATATTAAAAGTCTCATGATCTTGACATGGTATCGATCAAACACCACATGAAATATTAAACACTTATATTTTTACTCTTTACCTTTATTAAATAAAAAAATGGACACATACTGACCACCTAGAGCCATAAGTGAGGAAGGAAGGAACTATTTTTATGTCAAACTGAAGCTCCTTCGACAAGTTTGACATAACACAAAATACCATGAATATGGAGCTATTTTTGCTATTCATATGTCAAACTGAAGCACAAACCCCCTCTCAACTTCAATTTGACATAAAAATAGCTTCAGTTTGAAGGAGCTATAATTCATCGCCATTCGACAAGTTTGACATAGCACAAAATACCATGAATTATGGAGACATTCCAATAATTCCAGATAACATGGATTCTATATCACCACATACAAGGTATATTTGCTATTCATATGCTGATAAGTCATTGATGCCTCTTCAGTTCAAGAATATTGATTCCTTGTAAATGGTTCATTAAGAAAAAATATGTGCTTATGCCAAATTTATTCATGCTTATACGACATAAAAGAATACTATTCGTAAATTTTTTGCTAGCCTCTTTACTTAGTTGGAAACTATTCATTGTTAATTAGGAGGAATATGCACTGTCAAAATTTATTATTCCTCGACTTGTTGCTGCCATATTTGTTGTTGTTGATTGATTGCCGATTAAAAAGGAAATACACTTCTTTAATTGAAAATCAAATAATATCGATAGGTCGTAATTCTATTTTCTTTTATTATATGTTTTATTTTGGGTTTAATCTATCTACTTGATGTTTTGTAGGGAGGTAGTGGACATCATAACCAATAATAAAAAAGATAAGTCATGATTTTTAGTTTTGAAATATATCATCTTAAGAAACATCAAGTATTTATAGGTACATTAAATTCTTTTATTTTTGCATACACAATTAGAAGGAGTTATAATCCCATGTGTCAACACATAAAGGTAACATAGGAATTGATTACCACAAAACTTTTTTTATATTCTTAAAGGTGGATTAATATGGTTTAGAACTTTCGTTCTAGTACCTTTCTTAAATAATACTTCAAGTGTTTTTTTTTTCTTTTGTTTGACCCTTGTGTTGAACTAGTTAATATAAGAGCTTCAAGCTATGGTGGATATCCCACACTCATTCTATGTTCAACGACATGAAGGAGAGCCAACAATGCTTCAATGTATCTCTTGAGCTAGTCTTGCGCTATCATGAAGAGCAAAGACCCCATCTTTGGGCCCAAGCCCTTCGATCCTACCTGATAGGCTGACAACAATAAAGATGCTAAGAAGCTATCAATCCAACACCATGTGGCACTTCATCTAGATTTTCAAAATGTTAATGAACCTTTCATCCTTCAACGACCAATTTCACATTTAAGACTTCCTTGTTTGGTTAATTAAGATTGAGAGATTCTTTGAGTACACCAAAATCCCCAAGTACAAACATGTCAAACTTGTTGGTTATTGCTCGGAGAGAGGCATCTCAACATGGTGGGAGCAAGTCCAACTCAAGTATATATAAAGCAAAAAATATGGCATGTTTCCTCAAAGCATGTGCCTCCCTCCTACTTATGTAGAAGTACTATTCAACAACTTCAAATATGTGCTCAATGAGTGCTTATATAACTTAGCATTCCATATTGCTCTCTCTAAGAAATATTTTTAGGTTTGAATGCTAGAAGATCGTGCACTTCACCAGAGAATTAATCGTAATCCATGGCCAAATCAATATCTAAGTTACTTACACTTTGTCATACTATCATACTTATCAAAATGTCAAAAGCCAACTTGATAAAGATCGTAGACCTAGCAATCATGAATTTGATCCTCCTCTTGCTTTATCCTAAATATTCTAAATGTGCTCGAGTTGATGTGCTCCTTTAACTACCATCAATGAACAAAGTAGATCAACACCCACAAGAAGGTATTTTGAGTATTATAAACTTGATTAATTGAATTTTATCATTATCGACAACTAGGTCATCATATAATGAATACCCAAGTTCATCTTGCCCAATTCATGTAGATAAGCAACCTATGTTGCTAATGATTGATACCTATGTTGCTAAACTAGGTCATCTTATATAAGTTATTAATGGTTCATGAATGATGGTATGATATATCAAAACAATTATATAAGCAACATAATAAATCATAAGGATAAATTTGTAATTTGAATCAATGGTACAACATGAGATTTTGAAAATTCTGAATGAAGAGTATCTCTTAACTTGTGGGATGAATGTCTTTCAACCCATGAGATGAGTGCCTTTCAACTCATAGGGTGAGTGTTTTTCAACTCGTATGGTGTCTTTTAATGCGTGGGGTGAGTGAAACACCTTGACTTTTGTCTTAAAGCTTGTTGACTATCCTTGAATTCGATAAATTAATGATCACGATATCATATGAATATATTAGAAGGCTCACTAATAGTATTGAGAAACTCCTAAATCATACATAAGGCCACATGAATTGGAGTAGACTATAGAATCTGATATGACGATGGATTATCAAGATTCATAAGAATCATAACAACAACAATTTTTCTTTCCTATATGGAGTAATACATAAGGCATGAATTTACTATTAACAATCCGTTCATGATACTATTATTCAAGTCGTTACATGAATAATAATTCATCACGAATAAATATAATATCCTTAATTTAATTAATTAGAATAATATTATAATTCAAATAAAAATATATCACTAATTTATTTAATAAATAAATGAGAATAATATCTTCTCCTAAATTGAATATGTACACCACCACACTATTTAATTAATACCATGAGTAAATGAATAAGGTAATTAAGCAAACAAATAAAATATGATTTATTCGACTCAGTTTCCTACTTATTTAAACCAATCGTAGTGCACAAATTTGCACTACGGTTGTCATGTTTCCAACCATAGATCAATTTTGTAGTACGATGTGATACACTTGTGCTACGGTATTGTCGTAGTGCATTCTTGCACTAGGGCAGTATCATACCCACCCTTTTGAGATCGTAGCGACCATATTGAAATCATAGTGAGCTCCTAAATTACACTACTTGCCATAGTGGTGTCCTATTAATCATAGTGACCTAGATGTAGTCAAATACTATGTGTCTACTTATAATAATTTGGATCTAATTCTTTTTAATAAAAATATGGATGTTAAAACATGATCCATCTGAAAATAAATGTTACAAACACCTACTATTTAATTACCCTTCTATAGTATGAAATCAATAGATCATATATATGCCTAAAAATAGAAATCCATTTAATTAATATATAAAGGATTCATATAAACCATGGATTCAATTCGAAAACTAAATTAGATTTTTTATCGAATAGAAATATCAAATCATTATTTGGTATCATTTAACACACATTTTTTAGGTTTGATCATTCTTCTCGTTCAGTCCTAGATTTTGGCCTCCACTATTATGTTTCCAAGTCCTTGCTATATCGTTGGGTTGTCGATGTCTCTCCTTCCTCCTCCTTATGTTGTAGTCATCAACAAGTACATGAGGGAGAGAAGATAAAAAAAGAAATAGAAGGAAAAATAGATAATTGAAGATACAAAAATAAATATAGGGAAAAATAGATAATTGAAAGTTTTGGGAAAGGATTTATAATATAAACAGAAATAAATTGGATGAGGTTTCTAAAGAGTCATGATTATATTTTCAAAGTGTGTGAGGAGGTGTGAGGGAGTCACCCGGGGGGTTCCCCCTTTTGTGCTCATTCTGTGTGCTATGGCCTATTTGTATCGCACATTGGCATTGCTATGACTTGTCTATAGTGATGTTTCCCCTCTTATATTATTTTTTTTCTTGAGGTTGTTACATATAAATTTGGCATGTTACTTCACCATATATTCTATCAACTACAATTGCGAGTTTAGGATCTCCTTGCTCAAAATAAGTTTTCAATTTGAATCTTGCATAACACTCATCATAGCTAGACTATCCATTAGAGACAACATATATTAAGAGACAAAGTTTCCGAAATTATAGTGGCAACCATAAAAAGTTCTCCACCTCTAAAGCATGCTAACTTCGCGTGATTCAAATCTTTTTATTTTTTTTCCATTTACCATCTCTAAACTTTATTTTTTTAGAAACCAACTTTGATATTAGAAACTTGTCCCCTTCAAACTTCTTAATTGTTTAGCTTAGTCCTTATGTCTTATGACACTAATTTTTTACTGACAAAACATTTTGTAACTATAAAGTAATAGAACTTTTTCTTGAAATTATTTTAGTTGTTTCCATCTCAAACTTATTTTATTAACTTTTATATATTTTTCATTCTATTTATTTAATATTTTCAATTGCTATTTTTTTGGTAATATATTCAATTACTATATTTTCTTGTCACTTTAGTTAAGCAAATATTTGAAAATTATATTAAATATAGTGACCTCCATAAATTTGTTATGTTTACTATTAATGTGGTTTAATTATAAATCATATAATAAAACATGAATGATGAGAAACCAAGTTATGATTTTATTAGTTAGGATTATTGTTGTATAATTTTACTTCTTTTATTTTAAGATTATTATGTTTGTTATTTTAGATTTTTAATTTGATTAAACTTTTTTGTGAATCTCTATATAAGAATTCTTTTGGTATAGATACAATTAGGCTTTGAATATTTTTCTCAGATTGTGAATTCATGCTCTTTTATTGTGTGATTCACCAATGCCTTTGATAGATTTCTAAGAATTCTAGTGAATTTCATAGTAACTATTTTTATTAAATTGAAACATATGGCTTACAAATCAACGTGTTTGGTGGATTCCAAATTTATTTGTTCGGTTGTGTGTCTCGCCTCATCGTCATCGTCGCTCCCTTATACTCATCTTTCACAATCACATCGCGTGAAGTGGTATCAAAGTAGGTTGTTAAGACCTGCGATTATCTTAGATTTTGGTTATGAAAAAAATAAATAAAGAAGATGTTCAACCCTCTACATCGTATTTATCAAAGTTGTTAATTGCATATCATCCGAGTTACACCATCTTACATTAATCCAAATTCGAGGATGAGTTATTTTAAAAGGAGTCTAAATATAGTATTAAATATTGTTAGTTTAAAAGATTTTATTTGTTAGAATGGGTTTTTTTTCTAGTTTTACTTGTTTTAATATGTTTGTTTATTTAGATCTTTTAATTGAATCAAACCTTTTTTTTAATTCTATAAAAAAATTATTTTACTATAAATAAAATCAAACTTTAAATACTTTCCTCAAACTAAATTTTATGTTCTTTTACCGTGTGAATTCATAATATCTTCAATGAATTTTAAGGAACTTTGATGAATTTTAGAATGACTTTAGAAGATTATAAAGTGACTCTGACGAAATTTAAAGTAATTATTATTTTTTATTAAATTGGAGTAGATGACTCGCAGATCACATCATTGATGAATTTCAAAATTATTTGTTAATCATCCGCTTCATCTCATAGTCATCATCATCTGACTACTCCCCTCACAATACCACTGCATGAGTACAAATTAAAAGAACCGAGTTATTCGTTGCCGACATCATGAGAGTGTTTGATGTTTGGTTGGAGAATAAAAGATTTTATAATGTTATCCAAAGTCAAGCGATACTTTATTATTATTATTATTATTATTATTATTATTATTATTATTATTATTATTATTATTATTATTATTATTATTATTATTATTATTATTATTATTATTATTATTATTATTATTATTATTATTATTATTATTATTATTACTTTGACTTTATTAACTTAACAATATTTTAGTTTTGGTTTGGTTTTATAATCGGCAACGACGGGCACAAATGTACACTTCACATTTCACAATCAATTCAATAAAAAAAAAGATATACTAAACGAGAAAGTGGCCAAGTGGGCCTTAGAAGGAATAACTCATGCGACATGCGTATTAAAGCAGTTAATTAACCAATGAAACTCGTGGTCCTGAAAAAGAATAAAAAATGCATGCAAAAATACGATATATAAAATAAATTTGAGAAGATCTACAAATGAAACGATGTACCATTGCATTACTCTCAATACCAATTTTGAATATTTATTTATATTATTTATTCTGCATTATTGCATATATAAATATTTATTGAGGGCAGAGAGCTTGTAATGTAAGTATAGTGCGTGTAATGTATCAAAAAGTAACGAAATTTTTTATAAAAAAAATTAAACACTATTCATTTATAAAAAAAATATTATTATTTTTTGTACAAGTGCGTTATATATTCATTTTTTTATATTTATTAAGTTTATTATTGGACTAATTGTAATTGCAAGTATAAAGTAAAATATAAATCAAGAGACTAAATGCATGTCTTAATTTTTCGAATTAATCCTCAAAATTAATGCATTTACACCAATGTATATACAATTCCATTGCAAATTTCTATAATTATATACTGCACAAGAATAAAATATATTATTTTATGAATGCGTAATGCTTATTGATTTTTTTTATTATCGAAATTAAATATCTAGATACGAAAGAAATTGTAGCCACAAAAAAAAGTAAGAGAGATTGTTTTACGCAAATACATGCTTTTGCTTATGAACAGAAAATTGAAGTAGATGAGTGCACGCCTTCACTTATGAATTGAAAATTAAACTTCATACTCAAATTTCAAACTATTATTGTTCTTTTACGGATCGATTATGATTAACAATATAAATATAAATATAAATATAGAATTAGAAATATAATATACATGCCGCAACCCTATATTTTTTGTTTCATAATTTACCTCTGAAACTAAAGAAAACACCAGCGAATTGAAGTGGATTCAAACATTAACATGGACTCAGTAAAATATATATATGCGTTCATATGCAGCAGATTGACCAAGGGGTAGTATATTACATCACTGATAAAGAATATATAATAATTCTCATTCGATGCTAACTCGTCTAAATTTACCAAGGACTTGTGATCCTCCTATTCGACTACTACAATAATTTACGAACACCTCATACCATTTTTTTCAAGGCATACGAAATGTTGGTTTGGTGACCTACGTGCTCATCAACAGAAGCCCGGATGAAGCGGTCATCGAGTTGGCCGATTTACGCGGGGACGTCGTGGCTATTGCGACGTGGATGGCGCAGGGCGAGGGGCGGACGGTACTGCTGGATCGCGCCTATAAATCTCTTCGGTGAAGGAAGAGTCGGCACTATTCGGGAGCCCCAATCGCACACTACTCAAAATATATCACTGGTATCAGAGCTATCAGCGCCGGCGACTTCCTATTCTCGACCAAAACGCAGCTAGGCTGTTTGCGGACAATCTCAACTCATTCCTGCCGCATTCAGTTGTCGAAGCGAAGCCTCACACATTGCCGCC